>APFE031153724.1:0-12519 GCA_000404065.3 Pinus taeda | reverse complement strand
TCCATCAGCAAGGATGAGACTATTTCATCAAACTGCAAGGCAGTTGCATTGCTACCTATTACAATAACCAGACTATCCCACGAATCTAGTAGAGAACACAAAAAGCTGATGCACTTATCTTCATCTGAAATTTTAATATCAACAGATGCTGACTGACTTACCACAGTATTGAATGCGCTCAAAAGCTTTGTCACCGAGTCTCCATCTTTCATCCTCAGGTTATACAACTTTTTCCACAGGAACAGTTTATTCACCAGAGACTTAGATTGGTACAAAGTCCCTAACTTGTCCCACAAAGCCTTCTTCGTAGCTTCCCTTGATACATTCAACAATACTGAATCTGAGACACATAATCATATTGTGCTCTTTATCCACTGATCTTTATCCACCAACAGATCCCCCATCTTGAGTTTCCACAACTCAAAACTCTGACCATTAAATTTCTCGATCTCTATCTTTCCACTGCCCACCATCTTCTTTCACCACTAGAATCGATCTCGAAGATCTTCCACTGAACAGGGTTTACCACAGGCCCAAGTGAAACCCCTCAGTAACAAAGGCATCCCCTTGAAGCCAAAACAACTCCGATACTAAATGTAGGTTTTAACCCCATACAGAAATTACTTGCATACGAATCCTAAAACACATAAAACAAACAATGCGAGAGCATAACACATAAAACACACATACACAAAGATTTTCCCCTGGATCCAAAAATTGGGACTACCAGCTTGATTTTTCATTATTTTCCTTTCAATGTTATAATACATATTTATACATGCCGAAGCATCCAATACCATGGACTAAAAACCATTGTGTCCAAAAACATGTGCGAAAATCATGCACAAAACCATAGATGGGTCCGCCCAACCTAACATAGGTTCCAAAACCAAAATTTTCTAGGGCGCTGCCCCAGACCCCATAGAGTGGGGTTACCTGCATCCCTCAAACCCCCTGTGACCCCCTCGCTATGTAATCGGCGCAATAAAATGGGGGCTCTGCGCCCCCTCTAACCCCCCGATTAACTACGTGGGCTAATCGTGGAAAGAATATGACACAACCCAACACCTACTGGGTTGAGAAACTTCTATGCGAAGTCTATCTCAGTTGTCTAAGGGACAAATGGATATAGGGTAAGAAATAGGACAAAAAGGGATTAGTAATTCCTATCATTTAAAAAATCCTGAAACAAGAAAGAATATAGTCTCCTTGCTCTCTAGGTTCGAAGATCTAATATATTTCTCAAGTGTTGAGAGGAAAAAGGGGATTAAAAGTCACTAGGATTCACATAACTTCTGAAGTGAAAGAAACAAAGCTATCCCTATCTCCTCCTTGGTTGGCTGTTTCAAAGCCTTGCCTAGTTTTCCATAGGATAAAAGGGGTAAGAACTTGGTGGAAAACACACAAATAAAAGAGAAAACCAACTCAACCTTAATAAGCTTACTGCAACAATGGGATTAAGCAGCCTTCTTGAATCAAATCTAGACCTTTCTCTATGTAAGTCTCTTATTAAAAAATGTGTTTTGAAATAAAAAGAGATACCACTTGTGGTTACTCACTCTCTGTTATTTGTCAACAATGATACTATATATGTATATATAAACCAGAGTGATAAATACAAAACATCTTCACATATATTCAAATCTTGTCATAGTCTTATGTCACCCTGATACAAAAGTTTCAATCATGTCAAATCATTAACCAATAAACTAGATCAGAACTATACATGTATTACATATCAAAGGAACAAAAGATAAAATGATAGGTTTCAATGAGGCATCAAAATATATAGAATTTCTTATGTCATGTATTTGATCTATTACTCTATGTAATGAACCTAATTGAAGGCAATGTCAGGATATCACTATAAGGTTGAAAGCTTCACAAGTTTCAAGTTCACATTTTCAACATAGACCATAGTTTATATCACAAGAAACGATATATATATCATTATTCCAATTTCAAGCTTTAACACTGTAACCATTCATTCAAAATATGAAACAAGATGGATCTAACAAGAACCCTTTAACAAATGTATCCACATTTCTTGTCAAATCGCAATAGCAGTGCCTTGGTCACACAGTTACATGACAATACATATCACAAAGTATCGAAAACATATGAATATAAAACATAGTTTTGTTATATAGAAAACACGATTAGGGAAAATATCATTTATGCTCGAGCATCCATATCGTAAAGGTCACATGAAGAAACCAATTTCATAAATCAAGACTCTGATCATTTATACACTAATGATCTGTGCATTCCTATCAATATATTCCAAATAATGGCAATGCACATGTGATGTTCTATCAGATCTATATAACAAAGAACAAGCTTTAAACCTACAAGATCTTATCCTAACCTAAACCTATTATGAAATCAAACCACAAGCACACAAATTTGTAGATCAGAGGATAAAGTAAGGAAACCAAAGAGATAGAGGACAATGGGTGAGTTGGTGGGCCCAAGCCAACCAACTTGTTGTCCTTAGGAGACCATAATCACAAACTTTAGTAAAACGAGAGGCAATGAATATATAAACTTGGCATCAAATTAGTATTGGAAACTTGGATTCTAATACATCAAAAGGTGATAGAGCAAGTTTAATCCCAGTGGTCACCACATGGGATCATCCATTGTACTGAAACAATAGAAAAATCTCTCTTTTACCAAGCCCCTTCTACCTATTCCCCCTCATTACAAAGTATGATACATATTTATAAGAAGATACCAACTATAGATAATGCTAATATATTTGCTTTCATGGATCAGAGATCAAACAACACTTATATTTTTAAGGTTTTAATATGATATGAATCTTCTTAAAGAGAAAAAACGTCCTTAGCTTGGACTAGAATGATAACATTTATCTTCATAACTCAATAAGCACAAATCACAAGGCTCTCACATCAGATGTGATTACTTTGTCTCATGAGATCTAGTCCAATTCTTAGAACAAAGTCAAGACCATATACATTGTCATATATAGTTAACCAGCAGATTATATAAACCCCAATAATAGTTTATTGATGGACTGACAAACGAATAATTGATGAGTTGGAAAGATTGTTGCTATTCACTGCATATGAAGATTTATCGCATATAGAAGGAGGTTTGACTAGATATTCGACTGTGACTTCATGCTTCTTATTGAGACCCTGAAAGCAGTTGGAACAACACAAAACCACCTCGATCTTCTACTTTAGAAAACCCATGTGCTCAATTTTCATCATGACAACTAGATATATGACAAATAATAAGGTAGGAATAGGAACTACATTGTGTGAACAAGAATTTAATTGAGTGAACAATAACCCTTCACCTAGCACATGAAATGATCCTCCACATTGGCCATCGTTAATATCATCATGTAAATATTCTTAAAACATTGAAAACAAAGGAAATGTATTAAATGATTAAGAAATTACTTTATCATGCTTAAATTTAAGATAATAGTTCAAAGATGTGCAAAATGATGATGATAATGATAAAAACTACGTAAAATCATAGTAATCTCAAGGAAAAAAGGATATCAAAATTGAGATTCAACATACCCCCACACCGATCATCTTGCATGTCCTCATGCAAGGAAAACTTCTGAACATAAGCTAAAATTGATCAAAATTATATAGTTGTTGTAGAAATTGATGTGTAGATTCAAAACTACTCTTGACATTTACTAAATCATAAGACTTGAAGCTACTCTACTGGTCTGCGGAAGTAAATTCAAGATCGAGAACACAAATCATTAACATCCATCAAGATTCAACACACATACACATATATTTATCTAGGGGAAAGAAACTACTCAAAACTCCTTACTATATGTATTGCATTAATCAAAGAATCTGGATGAATACAATATGCTCTCCTCAAGCTTCATCTCAACCTGCACTTGTATCTTCTATCCTCTGCTTAACTCGCTGACCTTGGTCAATACTTAGCCAAAATTTCAAACCTCCAATCTCCCATTTCCTTGTGTTGTTCCTCAAGGAATCAACCTCATATTATTTAGGAAATTCCTTAATCTGGATTGCACAATTCCTATAGGTCCTTCTCTGACTGCATGCATGAATTGTACAACTTGGAATAGTTTACAATTGATAGTACATTGCCCTTGAACTCCAATCTCAACTAGGTAACTCAAATTCTCTGCATACAACAATTATTTTGGGTTGGTTGATCAATTAACTAGATGATAAATCGGTGTAAAGAAAGTTACACACCCTCAACTTGACCTCCACTAGTTCTACTGAGAGTGAGAACTAGTTACACTGACAATATCTCAAATTAACTAAAATAGATTGCTGCAAATTAGCTATCAATAATGTAGAATTGAACTCAAGTATCTCCAACTTGAATTTACCGAGTTAACTAAGTGAAAAAATCCATGTCACCTCAGTTAACTACCTCCAAGTATTCTACTGAAATTGATATTCAAATTTCTCCTAATTTAATCAAGGGAAAATTAAATTAGGAATTTCTTGTTGCATTTTCAACAATTGTAGCTCTCTACTAGAGTCTTGTTGCACTTACTAGAATATTCAAATTCCTTTCACCCCTGTTTCCAACTTCTTTAACACTCCTCTTCAATATCGTATTATGAATAACATATTGTTTATCCCATTTCTCCAACCCTTGATCATCTTCTGTATTTTCTTGTTCTTAGAAATCAACCTGTCATTCCTATGTTGTAATATGAAATTATGGGCTCTTAGTTTCTCATTCTATTCTTGAATCTGATTATCAAGGAGGAGATGCTCTCTAATTTCTTCCTTCAATCTCTTAATCTTTCTATTTTTCTTCTTTAGTAAGGTTTGAACAACTGAGCTGAATGATCTTTGTCTATTAGTAGAATAGAAAACATATGTATCCACCATATAGGTCTCAAATTCACAATAAGAAATAAAATTTACCTCTACCACAAGGATTTTAGATTGAGGGACAAAATATGTATTTCTCTGTCCTACAGGGGTTTCAAATGGAGGGGCATATTCTACAGAGTCTTCAACCCTAAGAGATTTACTTTTTACTTTGTCTAAGGTTCTAGGAGTATTTATCGTTGCTTCTTATTCTTCATAATCCCAGTCTAAATCAATAATTTTTTGTGGTTATAGGGTTTTATGAGGGATAAAATAAGGTTGGTTAGCCTTTACCATACTTCATCTGATCCTATGATTAGTTGTAGGAGTTTGGGCTTCAAAAAGTTGAGCTACAAGGGTCGCTTCACTGAATTTTGCTCTCCTCGATTTTCAATGGTATGATGAGAAGACAATGTCTAGTTTAATACTCTTTGTAATGCCCTCAACCTCCTATGTTTCAGGGTTAAGTTGAACATTTAGTTCTTCACGGGCTACTACAAACCCATTTCGTTGTAAGACACTATCCTAGTTACTGTTTTTGATACCTAATTCATCGACAATCAATAACTTAATAAGACCATAATGGTAGAGGCTAACAAGAGGGTTTTAATCAGCCTTACGAACTCCTTGAGAAATCTTTCGTTAACTCTTCAATAGCCAATAAGAAACATAAATCCTCTATTCTTGAGTAAAATGCAACAATAGCCCAAAATGATACAAAAAGGTCACCGAATACCTACCTCCATAGGTTAAATACTTCTGGAGAATGAGCAAGATATTGCGCCATTTGTCTTTGATCCAGGAATGAGGTACTCCTTTTCTCCAATCGGTTCCTTGGTGTCATGCTTTAAGAAACTACGTGCTCAATTATTTTTCTATTCCCTTATTTTTAAACCATTTGATTCCTCCCAAAGGTAAATTGATTTCTTGAGCGACATCCCTTTCATTTACAGTCATAACTAGATCCCCAATACAAGCTATTTTACCATCAAAGCCTTGAGAAAATTGTAAAGAAACCTCGTCTTCTACTCCTTGAAACTTAGAAAAGAAATCATGTCATCACTCCACAACTAGTATTTGCTTAAAGAAATTATACTATGGAATTCACTCTAGTTCCTCCATGGGCGATGGCTCATGGCGATCGTATCTCAATTTTCCCATATCTCCTTAGAAATTAAGAAGGAAACTCAATGCTCAACATAGGTACAAAAAGATGAACAAAGGTAAACATATCTCATTTCAATCATTCATTTGAATGCTTTATGGAATTAAATAGTCATTAATGAGTGATTAGACTAGAAGAGACGTACTCAAAACCCATACACACCAATAATGAAATGATTGCCTCTATTATTAGTAGTGCCAAATTACACCAAAAAATATGAGCGTTGAGTAAGGATGTGGAATCATATTAATAAGGAGTTGGCACATGTGGGAATGCTATGTAATAATCATAGATAATGGCAGTAGTGTAAGATGCTAATTACAAAGTTGAGGGCATCATAACAGTAATAATCTCAAATGATAATCTAGGGATATAAGAATAATGATTACAAAGTTCGGCAACATTATAACGATAATCATAGCTTTAGGGAATTTTGACGCAGTCATTAACCAAAATCATTATATGAAAGCATTTCAATATAATTTTATTAGAGATTGTGGTTAATTGGACATATTTCCTAGCTATATTATAAATGCATCATAAGGGCTTATCTCCTAATATTGTACCCAACATATATTCAATTATTTCATGAATTGCATCAAGGATCTAGATTGGGAATTATAGGGCTAATTAAGGTAAGAGCATGTAGGTAAATGTTATGTTTATGATGTTAATTTCATTTGGATCAATGTAATATGAAAGAATAAAAGGGTTCATACCTCAAGTTGAGTTTCTGATTTTCCATAAATACTTATAGGTCTTCCTATTGTGACTAGAGACTCAGAGGCTTGCTATCAACATGAATAAACATTATCTTCTTTAGAACAAATGTCAACTAAAATAAACTTGAATAAATTTAAAAAATGTATGCTACAAGTGTCCTGTAACTACTACAGTAATCCTGCACCCAAATTGTGTAATATTTATAGAAGTACCTGTAAGTATATAAGAAAAAATATTGAGACTTTTATCAATGTTTTCTGGGATTCACCACCTACAAATTGTTGCCTCATGACCAACCTTAATCGCTAGTTCATCACTTTATTTACCACATTATAACTAAAGGTGACTTGAATGTTATGGCATAAAAATAGGATGTGAGATAGGGAAAAAATACTGATAACACGATACATTCCTAGGATAAGCCAGTTATCTTCCTTGTCTCTCAAAGTCTTACAACCATCCAAGTATATGATTGATGCCCCTCTTATGTGAGCAACATAAATCACCTACATTAAGGGCCATACTTTCATGAAAACCTCATTTCTAAAAGATAGAACCCCAAACCACAATACTGGAATGATATTAAAGCCATTCTTTAGAAGGTATGAAGTTTATTTCCTAGCTTTAATTTTTATGATAATTGTTTTAGAATGTGGCCTAGGTTTTTTTCTTGAAGTGAGTTTTAAGTGTGCCAATGTGTGTTCTCCATCTCTCTTACCTAGCATAGCCCCACTAATAGCATACCTATTCAGTGTGTGTGGTGTGTGTGTCTAGATATATATATTATATATATATATATATATATATATATATAGAGAGAGAGAGAGAGAGAGAGAGAGAGAGATATATCATTGAAGAGATTTGAAATAAGGTATGATACTCATTGGAAGTTCTTAGAGTGTAAGGAAGTTAGGTCGTATGGGAGTATTTTAGATTTGCCAGGCACATAAATCATTATTTAATCTTATCCCAGGGATAACATCATCCACATTAATCTTAAATATTAGCTATTTAATTTATAATAAAGCATCTCAGATAATGACTGAAAGGCCCTTCTACTTGATCATGCCAGGGTTTTCATGAAATCCCATTGAGGTTCTATAGAATTGGTCTACCATAAGAGGTTCTTTTTGACAATACCACTTAGAGTAACTTGGAATGATTCCTTATATAATGGCGGATTTTTAGAGTGACTAGACCAATATGATTGATTCACTTGATATTATTATTGTTGCTTGTTTATGGATGGGAAGTTCCAAGCATAATGGTGACAAACCCTCCCAACTAACTCAATGGACGACCTCAACTAGGTGACATGAAAAAGAACCATCTAATCAACAAACATAGTCACTTTACAAAATAATGAAGCATTGACAGTGAATTGCACTTGACAAGACTTACCGCGGGAGGGCTTGATAACAAGCGATGATGATTAATCTAGATATCCATAAAAAGTTTCAATAGTTGAGCCTTTGGAGGTTGCAACTTCAAGAATGACTAATAACTAAGGATTGAAAGTATAAAATGTTGTGTAATTTTATTTCAAGAGAGTATATATATTTATTTATTTCCTTCTTCTATACTATCCAACCCTATTTTATTCGAAGAGAGGAAGATCCCCTTTAAGTGTAGGAGTATTTTGAGTGTAGCCATGTGCATAGCAAAATGAAAATTCTACTCATGTTCAAGCTTGAAAAATATACTTTAAGAACCATAACATTAGGAACCAACTACATTAATTGATGTGATGTTAGGAGTTGTTGAATGATAGAGGAGTGATGTGTGTTGATGATCGTTCGAAACCAAGCTTAAATGGAATCCACATATTCTTGATATTTTGATTCATTAGTAACAGTTGATGTGTCTTTTTTATTTCTCTCTAGAGTGCATGCTAGATCAACTAATAAACATGTTGAAAAATATGCTTCTAGTGACTCTTGATCCTCATCAAATTTGATCCATGATTCTTCAGTCTTCTTAGTGAATTGAAAGAGGTGATCAAGGAAACATTCTAGATCTTGTTATAGAGATCACTCCTCGATCTTTTGTTCGTTTATTCTTTCTAAAGGAAATGATTTGTTTTTAATTGCTACCAAAATTTTATTTTCCTGAGAAGCAGAGACTCCAACTGTTACTAGAATTTGAGAAAGTTCTTGGAGTATCATCTTCCATTGAGTTTCTTGGAATTCTTCTCTTACTAGCTGGTAGGTCCTATCAAGACATGGATTAGAATGTGGGGGTTCTTACAAAACCCTATAAACAAAAGCTTCAAAATATATAGAAAGGAAACAAATTCAAGGAGAAATTTAACTAATCTAAAATTCAGGTTACCAAGGCTCTGTTCCTTCGTGCCTCCTTAGAAACAATGCCAAAATGTTGGTTGAAATATATGGAAGATTAGTATTCCAACATTTAATAGGTCAATATAGGGTTGCATAATCTTTGTTTCTAGGGTGAAACACAATATATGTCGAAAAAAGACCTCAAAAATATGTGAAATCACTCTCTATCTAATGTTCAATCAATGTTTGATCTAAAATGCGGATGCAAATTAGAGTTTCATTACTATCAATCGAGGTAAGTAACCTTTGAGGATCATCCAATATATATGGACTTAGGGATAAACTAAACTAGCCTAGGTGAAGAAATGCAAAGCTCCCTTATAGGAGGTCTTTCATTGGGATCTCCAACACCTATTTAGTCATTTAATCAAAACGAAATCTAAAGACATTGTGACAAGTGTAAGAAATATTAAAGCCCCCTTACAGGAGACTGTTCATTAATATTTCTAATCATCTTAATCAGAAAACTATTTAAACTAATGAAAGTAAAACACTTATATCTAATTCTGATTGATTGCATGAAATATTAAAGCTCTCTTACAAGAGACTATTCATTTATATCTCAAGCATATGAATCAGTAATTTAATCTAATTAAATTCACAAACAAACATAAAATTAAAGTTTACCAAAACAAAACGAGCATGCAAGTGAGGCAACGGGGGCCCTCCATAGCTCCACAAGCACACCTAGAAAGAAGTCAAATGTAGAAGAAAATCCAATCCATTTTATTTATCATCAATTGCAAATTTGCAATTACAAGCTCCAAGTTCTACATTCCAAAAGGTCCTAAGCTCTACATTACAATGATTCTAAAATCTAAAATTACAAATGAAGGACTCTCTAAATTCTAAAAGTTAAGATTACAAAATGAAGATTACAAATGGATATAACACTCCTATTTATACAAAAGCTATGTTAACAAACTCATAAATTTAAATCCACTATTCCCTCCTTTGACCCACATATTTCTCAACCAATGGTGACACATAACCCTATCCTCCATGATCTCCTCCATGAGGTCCATGATCTTCTCCATGAGGTCATGATCTCCTCAAATTCGATTTTGAACATAGAGTGCCACATAAGATAGCCTTGGAGCTTCCTTTGTACCACACATGTCACAAACTCATTCTAATTGTTAGGTATAAGTATAAGCATATTATTTTCTAAAGTTTAACCATAAATCCACTTAAAAATGTTAAGAATTAATAAACTTTGGAAAAGCATAGTTATAACCCAATGATGAGGTAAATGTAATGATGTGGAGTAGGAATGGAGGTGACATGAAGGTAATATGGAAGTAATGTGAAGGTATTGGTGAATAATGGAGTGAGAATAGGCACTATTTTGATGCCCAACAATCAGACTTCTACAACTAATTCAATTCCATAACCCTAATGGCATCATTTAGGAAACAAAACCCTAACTAATAGCCACTATAATTTTTGAAATTTGACTCTTGACTGGGTAAACAACTTCTATGCGAAGCCTATATTAGTTGTCCAAAGGACAAGGGAGTTAGAAACCCTAATGATCTTCACACTTTCAAAGCAAGAGAAAATAAAATATCCTACTCTTCGCTCCCAATTAGGATGAAGAACTTTTGTGTGAAGTCTATCTCATTTGTCTAGGGGGAAAATGTCCATAGGTCTCACCACACCATAAAAAAGAGGACAAAAATGGATTAGGAATTCTTATCATCTACACATTCCTGAAGCAAGAAAGAATAGAGTCTCCTTTCCCTCTGGGTCAGAAGATTTATTATACTGCTTAAGAGTCGAGAGGATAAAGGGGATTAAGAGTCACTAGGATTCACACAACTTATGAAGTGAAATAAATAGTGGTATCTTTGGCCCCTCCTAGGTTGGAAGGCACAAAGACTTGCTCAGTTTTCCATAGGATAAAATGGGTAAGAACCTGGTGGAAAACACATAATTAAAAGAGAACCAACACAACCTTAATAGCCTTACTCCAACAATAAGATTAACCAGTCTTCTTGAATCAAATATAGATCTTTATCTATCTCAGTCTCCCATTACAAAAGATATTCTTTGAATAGAAAGAGATATCACTTGTGGTTACCAATGCTAAGATCCCCTATAGTCAAACACTATTTGTTAACTGTTAACAATGACACTACCTATAGATACAGTTCAAAGTGACAAATATAGATCATTTTCACAAATATACAAAGCTTCTCATAGCCTTATTTCACTGCGATACAAGATTTTCGATCTTGTATAATCATTAACCAATAAAGTAGATCTAAAACAAACATGCATTGCATATCAAAGGAATAAAAGATATAATTATTAGTTTCAATGAGGCATCAAAATATATAGAATTTCTTATGTCTTGTATTCAATCTATCACTCTGCGTATTGAACCTAATAAAAGGAAATCTCAAGATAACACTCTAAGATTGAAAGCTTCACAAGTTTCACTAGACAGTACATGAGACATTCAACTTATCAAGTTCACATTCTCAACATAGAGCATAGTTTATAACACAAAACCGATATATCCTATATATATTATATATATATATAATATATAGATATATATATATATATATCATTCATTCATTCATTCAAAAGATGAAATCATGATAGATCTAGCAAGAAACCTTTAACAAATGTATCCACACTACTTATCAAATTGCAATAGAAATTCCCTGGTCACACAGTTACATGACAATACATATCATAGAGTATGAAAATCATATGAATATAAAACACAATTTTGTTATATAGCAAAAGAGAGCAAGGGAAATATCATTTATGCTAGAGCATCCATATCATAAAGGTCACACAAATAAATCGATTGCACAAATCAAGACTTTGATCATTTATACACTCATCATATGCACGTTCTTGTCAATACATTCCAAAAAATGACGATGCACATGTGATGTTTAATCATATCTATATAATAAACAACAAGATTTGAACCTAGAATATCTTATCCTAACCCCAAGCATATCATGAAATCAAACCACAAGCACATAGCTATATATATCAGAGCACAAAGCAAGAAAACCATAGATAGAGGACAACTGGTGGGTTGGTAGGCCCAGGATAGCCAATTTGTTGTCCTCTGGAGAGTTGAATCACAAAATTTAGCAAAACGATAGACAATGAATATAAAAACTTGGCATGAACTTAGTATTGATAACCTAGAGTCTATTACATCAAAAAGTGATAGAGCATTTTTAATCCTCATGGTTAACACATGGGATCATCCCACTATCTTGAAGCAATAGCAAAATCTCTCCTTTAGCAAGCCCTTTCTGCATATTCCCTGATCCAGGTGGATATTGGTGGCCACCTGCCAAGTCCACCTGGACCCCCACCATTGTCTTTCTCAGCATTTTCAGTTTCCTTAATTGTAGCACAACTTACTATTTTTAGCAGTTTTTCG
>APFE031153723.1:0-10787 GCA_000404065.3 Pinus taeda | reverse complement strand
AACAACTGAACAAACCCAAAGAAAGGCATTATTTTGGACTGTGTGCGGGTCACATGGCAAATGATGCAAGCTGATTATAGACAGTTGAAGCACTAATAATCTGGTTGCAACAGATATGGTGGAGAAATTGGGTTTAAAAGGATTGAATCACCCAACTCCCTATAAGGTGTCGCGGTTATATAAGGGTCACCAACTACTAATTGATGAGCAGTGTGAGGTGGAGTTCCATATTGGCAAGTATAGGGACAAAGTGATTTGTGATGTCATGCCCATGGACGTGTGTCATATTTTGCTAGGTAGACCATGACAGTATGACTGAAAAGTTGTTCATGATGGGAAAACAAACTGTTACAAGTTTTTCAAGGATGGGATCAAGCATATGCTAGTACCCATCAAGGAAGAAGAAATAACAGAGACTAGTGGGACAAAAGTACTGTTGGTGGGTGGAAAAGAATTTCTAAAACATATTGAAGATGATGAGGTAAAGTATGTTGTTATAAGGAGACTGAGAGCAGTGTTGTTGTACATTGAAGTTTCTGACTTACCTGAAGAAGTCCAGGAAATGTTGCAGGAATTCAACGACATTGTGGTGGATGATTTACTGGATAAATTACCACCAAAGTGGAGTATCAGTCATCACATAGATTTCATCCCTAGAGCTAGTTTACCAAATAAAGATGCTTACCAGATGAGTCCCAAAGACAATGAAGAGATCAAGAAGCAGGTAAAAGAATTGTTGGACAAAGGCTTGATACGGGAAAGTTTAAGTCCTTGTGCAGTTCCGACAGTTCTAGCTCCCAAGAAAGGAGGGGAGTGGTAGGTGTGTATAAATTCACGAGCAATAAACAAAATTACAATCACATATAGGTTTCCATTGCAACAAATGGATGACATGATGGACTGCTTGAGTGGGGCAACATATTTTTCGAAGATAGATCTGAAGAGCAGATATGACCAGATTAGAATCAAAGAAGGGGACGAATGGAAAACAACTTTCAAAACTAATGAAGGATTTTATGAATGGCTAGTGATGCCATTTGGGTTTAGTAACGCCCCTACTACTTTCATGTGACTGATGAACGAGATGTTGAAGGAGTTCATTGGGAAATTTGTGATTGTATATCTTAACGATATATTCATTTTCAACAAGACCAAGGAAGAACATTTTCTACATGTTCGAGAGAAGTTGTAGTAAAATAAGTTGCTAATACATTTGAAAAAATGTACCTTCTTTCAGAACGAGTTAGTCTATTTGGGTTTTGTGATTGCAGAAAATGAGCTGAAAATGGACCCAAAAAAAATTGCAGCTATGCTTAGCTGGCCATCCCCTAAGAGATTGTTCAAAGTTCGAATTTTTTATGGGTTGGCAAGTTTCTATCGCAAGTTTATAAAGAAATTTAGTGGAATCTACGCACCTATGTTGGATACAATAAAAAAGGCAAGTCAACCTTTTTAGTGGACTGAAGATGTAGAGAAGAGCTTCTAGATATTGAAGAAGAAGATCACTGAGAGGCCAATTTTGAGGTTTCCTGATTTCAACAAACTTTTTCAAGTTCATTGTGATGCTAGTGGTATAGCCATTGGAGCCGTACTTAGTCAGGAAGACAAACCAGTAGCCTATTTCAGCAAAAAATTAAATGAAAGCAGGAAAAAGTATACGTCTTATGACAAGGAGTTTTATGTCGTTGTCCAAGCCTTGAAGCATTGGAGACATTATCTATTGGGTAATGAGTTTGTCTTGTTTTCTAATAATTCTGCATTACAGTATGTTATGCAGCAACATAAGTTGAATCACAAACATGCAAAATGGGTGGAGTACTTGCAGAGTTTTACATTCGTATTGAAGCATATCAGTGGTCAAGCGAACAAGGTAACAGATGCACTAAGCAGAAGAGTTCCACTCTTGAAGGAGAGCACGATACAAGAGTTGGAATTTGAACACCTAGTTGACATGTAGTGGTCAACATCTTACACCCCCTTTTTCACAAAAGGGATAGCGCTTGATCGATTGGTCCATGTCATTCGACTATCATCATCAGCCCGATCATATTATGTTGTAAACCCAGTCTGCATGTGTAAATTGTAAATAATCTTAGCAGATCTGTGTCATGTGTGTAAATTGGCTAGGCAAACCTAATTTTCTAGTGGTAATCTACGTTCCGGAAGGTTTTTTGTCTCACTGATCCATGATCAACAGAGTTTTCCTTCAGCCTAACCCCAAAGTCAGAATGGATTTTGACATTATAATCTTAGGGGAATCCTAGTGTGCTTCAAGTCTATGTAAAAGTAATTTAGAAATAATCCTAATTATTTGGTTAGGCTATTACAAATTGCTTCATCTGCTAGATTATATTTGTGTCGCAAAGATAGGTGGTCTATGTCAAATGGGTTTTCCTGCTTCAGATGTAAAATTGTTAAAAATGTTAGAAAATGTTTTAATCCCCTCATAAGTCCTATGTCCCAAGTCCTAGGTGATTTTTCCAAAGGCTAAGTTCAAGGATCCAAAAATAAAAAATAAAATAAAATAAAAAAAAATAATTAAATAATAAATAATAATATATAATAATAAAGTTAAAGAAAAAATTAATTTAAATTTTTAAAATAACTAAAAAATAAATAAATAATTAAAAAAATAAATTAAAAAAGATAAATAACATTTTGAAAAATAAAATAAAATAATAATAAGTCAAAATTTTGAGGAAATAAATGCAAGATTTTAATTTTTTAATATATTAAAATGCATTTAAAATTTCGACGAATGAGATTAAAAGGGATTTTTATCATCATCGATGGTCGAGATTAGTTTGACATTGATCACTTGAACTAGCCGTTGGGAATTTTTCCTTTAAATAGGGAGTTAGGGGCATTTGAAATCATTCGATCTTAGAGTCGTGTGCTAAAGAAAGCTCTCTTGTAGTCATTTTTTGTGCAATAAAGAAAGACTTTGGGGTTGAAAATCTTGTTGGTGTCACTCTTTTGGAAATGTTGTAAGATGTTTTATTTTTCTGCATAAATTTAGTTTCAGCCATTGATGATAACTTGATGAAGATTGATTTAGGCATAGGTATCTTGTTTGATCTCTGGGGTTTGAATGATAGTTTAATTTCTTAATATAATGAAAGGTATATTTATTTGATATGAATTTCATTGTTGTTTTCTCCCTCTATGTTAATGGTTGATTTGAGTTGTGCAGGATATCCTTAATTTTGAGTTTACCGAGCGTTAGTGGAAATTTTCGGCTGAACCAACCAACTCCTAAGATTGCGTTTTCTAAAGGAGCCCAGCCAGTTTTAATCCCGGGCTCATCATTAGAATTTTTGTTGCAAATGCATGAAGGGTTTCCTAAAGCACCTCACTTTAAGATTAAAATTCTGAAAATGTTTTTGTGGCATAATGAAAAATCTAGCTATTTAAGAGCCTGCAGTTTGTGAATATTGTAATTATTTAGATAGGGTTTTAAGGTTTCATTATTATTTTGTTTTTGGGCATTTTGCTTTTATCATTGCAGGTACATATTTTTTTGAAAAATTCTTTAGGGTTTTCCATCAGGCAATCAAGTTTCCCATTATGCAATCTGAAGAAGGAAGGGTTTAAAGGTTTCAATTTCTCTGCCACTCAAGGAAAATTCTTATTTTCTGACAGAAAATCTCAATTTTTTTTTATGCTATCTCCCTATCTGCGGCATCTCCACACACAGTCCCACTCCACCATTCGGGGCGTTCAACCGTTGGTCAGTTGATTAGTATTGTTGCCCTTCACGATATGTTCCATTCTTTTCTGGATCATCTGGAAGCTTACAACATAACCAGAAAGGAAGAGCATGAGGCTATCATTTCCATCCTTAACTAGTTGCATTATTTTCAATGCCATATCACAGAAAGGATTGTGGTGGTTTGGCAGGGGAAAAATTTGGTAGCTAAAAAGGTCAAGAAGCTAGATTCATGGCTTGCTCACTTTGAAAACATGTTAGTTGTCCATATCACCCTCCTCCCCCTCCAGGGACTGAGTTGGATAATCCAACATCAATTACTTCTAATGACTAAGTATGGTTACTGGTTTCCTTCTGGTTTTGTTTGTTTTTTGGTGCTTTTCGCATGTTAGGCTTTGGACTACTGATCTACTTCTCTTACTATTTCTTTTTAATATGGTGATATCATTGGTCATTAAACTCGATCAAGGTGAGACCACTTGTATTTTGATGTCTATGTACTTTCCTTTTGATGAATGAATAGAATATTGACTTAAAAAAAGAAGAAGATATTTATACAATATTTTGATTGTGAAATGAGTTATGGTTTTTGGGCATGTGGTATTGATAATCCATGGTATTGGCCCGTGGTATTGTAACAAAGCCTATTTACAAGTTAACAGTATCTAGGTAAATTTGGGATGATTATGCATGATTAAGAATCTTGATATATTGTAAGTATTAAGTTTTTAAGTGCTTATTAATTATATTTAAATATGGTTACAAAATAATTGTTTTAATTTATGTGGTGAAATTGATATTAATTTATAACCACTGTTTATATGTTATATATTTTAATGTGATATATATTATGATTTTTGTAGAAATTAATGTGTATATTAAATAATGCTCATGAAATTTACTAAATCACAAGACTTGAAGCTACTTTATTGATTTGTGGAAGTCAATTAACCATCTAGAATAAGAATCATAGACATGCAAACTGAAACATCACACATGCACATAGAGTTACCTAGGGGAAAGAAACTGCTCAAAACCCCTTACTATATAAATTACATTAATCAGAGAATATAGAAGAAATACATATGACTCTAGCCAACACTTAGCCAATTTTCAAGCCCTGTAGGCTCCTATTTCCTTGCATTGTTTACTTGGTAAATTGCCCTTACTTTTTAGGAATTCCACACTCTGGAATTATGTAATTGCCTTAGGTCTTCCTCTTACTGCATGCACCATCAATACAGATTGGAATATGCTACAAATGATAGTACATTGCCTTGGAATTGCCATCTCAACTAGGTAGCTGAAATTCTCTGCATGCAACAATTATTGGGTTGATTGATCAGTTAACTGGTTGATCACTGAGTGTGGCTGAAGTTCCACTTCCACAACTTGACCTCCACTAGCTCTTATGGCAGTTCGAACTAGTTAAACTGACAATAATTCAAATTAACTAAAATAGATTTCTACAAATTAGCAATTGATCATGCTAAATTGAACTCAAGTTTCCCCAACTTGAATTAACTAATTAAGTGAGTGACAAGTGCCACGTCACCTCAGATAACTACCTCCAAGATTTCTGCTGAAACATAAATTCTAATTTTAATCTAGTTTGACCTAGGCAAAGTCAAAATTAGATTTCTTGTTGCATTTTCAACAATTTCCCATTATTTAAAAAAAAAATGTTTGTAATTTTATTAATCAAAACAAATTTATAATATAACAAATTAAATTTTATTACTTTTATTACTTTTAATTTTTTATTATTAATTGATTCAACATTTAAAAGTTTACATTCATTTGTGAACACTATAATATCTACCTCATATTGAGGATTATATCACTTTTAACCTTTTATTAGTTTTTAGTTAAGAAGAGATGTAAATGTTCATAGTACAACATAGCCCCATATCGGGTTGTAGAGTGCCTCTCGGCTCAACTACTGCATCCATATAAATTAAATGGCTAGTATATGCTTACATCAAAGCATTTGTCACATTGTTAAAATTTCAAAAATCATAAAACTAACTGAATTATAGCTTTATTATAAATTATTATTTTTTTATAATTATAAAAATAATTAATATATAAGTTAAACATTAAATATGGAACAAGATTCTTATCTATGGAGATTTACTTTCACTTTAACATGTATATTCTTAATTTATAAATAATTTTTGTTACAATCCTATGTGCCCATACCATGGTTTATCCATATTAAATGCCTAAAAAATCGCAAATCATTTCATATGACACTTGTTCATATCACATCTTTTTAATTAATCAATTTAATTAAAAAAAACAAAGAAAACACAACTACTTTGAAAATAAATCTTAACATTTGATTTGTATTCTATTAAAAATATTCTAAGTATTCTACTTAATAATTATTCATAATTAAATTAAAATTATACAAACCCTATCAAAAAAAACCTATATAATTATTTTATTAAATACTGCATAAAATAAGAATTTAAATAAATTTTAATTATTAAATTAGTTAACTACTTAAATTACAAATAATTTTTAAAATTTACTTTATTAAAAATTAACAAAACCATTACATTCTTTATAATTAATACGTTTGATATATATATAGTTATTAAAATGAGAATATTATTATAGGTCACTTAAACTTATTATATTTTACAATTTACATTTATATATAAAAATTGGGTGGTGAATTCAACGACTGCATGTAGTTTAACAGATTTGTCTCGACATTAAAGGATAACATTTTTATAAATAGATTTGGTCTCCAGATTAGTAGATAGAATTTCTATAGTTTTTTCGCGAATGAATGTGGAGAATTTTTATTGCATCTATGTTAATGAATAGAATTTTTAAATAGGACCCCACAGAAATGGATAAAAAATTAGATATTTTTTATTAATATCTTCGTAAATGAATATTTACACTAAACACTTATTAACATGGAATTAAACAAATTCCTAATATTCTCAAGATTTAATTAGTCTCATCCCTAAGACTATTTATCGAAAAAGAGATTCAACACAAATAATTCACTCTTTAAAACACTTTCTAGGATTATTGCATTTTGGTATATTTGATAACCCAATATGCATAAGCCAATCTAGTGTAATTGAAATTCTAGCCTTATTTTTATGCTTGTAGGTGTTAAATATATATACTGTGAAAATGCATATATATCTAATTTAAATACCTATCTTTTGTAGCGTTATTTTTGAGAAATTATATTGTACATTATTATCAATAAAGACAAATTTATTTGGGAAAGTAAAATAATATTATCTTAATTTGTCAGACAAGTTATCAACACATTTTTATTAAAAAATGATTAACAATAATGTAGAGATGAATGTAGGTATTGGGATGTACCCAACTTCCTCAAAAACAAATTAATCTATAAACAAAGGTATATATTTATTAAAATATCTTTCAAATTATATATCATATATGTTCTTTTCATTGTTGTTATATATTATATATGTTTTTTTCATTGTCGTAAAAAATTATGAGTTATTAAAATATATATATGTTTTACTATCAAAAGTGTTAATATATATTGTTATTTGTCTTGGTCTGTCATTTGGGAAAACAAATTAGTAGCATAAATATAATTTTTTTATGATTGTTGATACTATTTTCTATTTGAGAGTTTGATAACCAAATAATTAAATAGAGTATTGCATAGAAAATAAAAAATAGACTAAAAATAAAATAAAATAAAAATTACTAAAAATTAAAGTGTTGTTTCAAAGAAGTACTTTATTGATCTTCATTTTGTAGGGGTGTCCTTTGGCCCAAGTGGTTGTGGCTCTCTGTGTTCTAAGCTTGGTGAAGAGTTCACTATTGTTTCTTGAAATAGGCTCTTGCGATGGGTTGAATTTGCTCCTCTTATCTACTCAATCTTCGTTCTTCCATTCTTCAACTAGGGCTTGTAGATAAATGACCTACAACCCCATTTTTTCTAACTCTTATGGATTGTAGGGTTCCAATGTATCTTCTTCCATTTCCTCATCTTTTTGGTTGCCCTTGTTGGTTGGTATTTCCATTTTGTTTTCCATTTTTTGGGGTTCATGTTGAGTTGCTTGCTCATTTTCTGTCATTTTCAACCTCCTCTCCACCTATTATTTCATTGTTTGTCAGTTGTTGAACCGATGTGTACCTATTTTTGTTATTGTCAACTACCGAGGTGAAATTCCAGGAGCCTTTTTTTGGCTATTTTCCTTCTATTAGTTATTCAGGAAAATACAATTTGGTTCAGAGCTTGATTTTCTTGAGTCAGTTGTTGAGCTTGATTGGTAGGAAAACCCCTGGATATATGACCATATTCATGATATTTGTGACACCTGAATGGGATTTTCTCATAATCTATTAGTTGCTCCCAAATTTCATCTTCACTACTCAGTTGGATGTTGGCACGCATAGGAAGTATACCAAACATTCTTAGTGATGTCTAAGATCATAATGAAGTGCCCAATGGTACGACCAATACTCTTTTAGGATTTCTGGATCCCAAAATTCCTGGGGAAGGGAATATAGGTGAATCCAAACATGAGTTGAAGAGAAATATTCTTTGTCCTGATTGAATCTTGGAACTCAAGGCTTCATGAAGAGGCCAATTTTTAAATGAGGTCCCCCTTGGATATTTTTCTCTATGTCTTCGATGATGCTGAATATGGTTGTGAAAAACCTTTTGAACCAAGTTTGAGATCTACGTATCCTTTTAGAGTCCAATAATTCTAAATCCAACCAAGTAGGGTTTTTTCCAATGTCTTACACCCATAAATTTGCAGATGATGGTCTGCTCCCATATGTATTCAAATTTTGCACATATTTTTCTGCTAGGATTTTAGCAAAGGTGTTTCTAATGTCTATGTACAACAAGCTCCATTTCCATTTGGATTATTTGTTGTTGAAGCCATGATTGTTGTGGTTGCTTCAGTGTTTCATGAATAGACCAAATCATTATTCCCTGAAATCAAATGACCTTTAGGAATAGTGATATTGTGGATCTACACACGAAATTTTGGTTCAACCTTCCTGCTACTACATTTTTGAAGGAAGGGTTGCCTCCCCCACGAGAACACCATTAAAAATCAAACTAGAGAATATCAGAAACCCTAACATCAATAAACCTTAGGCTATTCTCCTCCTTTATTAAAGAACCAATATTTTTTTTATAATTTAATTGTTTTTTCTTTAAAAAAATTGATAATATAATTTTTTAATTATTTGATTCTTCAAAAAAAAATTAAATAATATTAAAGTATGTTTTTAAAAATATTAAAAAAATCAAAATTATTAATAAAATGAAAAAGATTATAACAAAATCATATAAATAAATATATTAATTTAACAATATACATTTAAAATTATTTTAAATATAAAAAAATTTAAATTAATTAATTATAAAAATCTAAATAAAAAACTTGCAAAATAATAAAATAATATATCTTAGTTACATGGAAAAAAATAAAATAATGAAAGCATCATCCACTGTAAAGAGGGCCAATATTGCAATATATGATAAGATATCCACGGTGAGAGGATAATCTAAAAGAGCCCTTCAATGCAGAATCGACATCATTGAAAACCAAAGTAGCTATGGGTGAAACCTGAAGATGTTTTGCTATCACTCAAGCGAGCTAAAGGGTGTGAAGTGATTTTTTGGTGCTGTAATGAAATTTGAAATAATGATTTATTTATTTATTTAGTTTTATATGATTTCTTAAAGAAAAGTATTACAATGTTAGTGTTTTTATATATTTCACCATATATTAAAATAATTAATTTTGAAGAACATGTTTCCAATCAAGTATGACATATTAACCATACTAAGTTCATTTTCAATATGTAAATATATGAGAATATATCCCTTTTATCCCAAATATCATAGGTGTTAAGAGGTTTTTATTTTTTTCCCTTTTTTCTTACAGGCACCTATCCATCTTACAACTTTATCAATGACAATTGAGGACACTACTATATCGTCATTTTTTAGAGAAAGCTCCATTGTTACCGCCTCTTCAGAGTGCAATACATCCCTATCACTATCTAAATGATCAAACTGGTGTTGTCATTTCTTTCCAACAGTTTTAGCCACGATTAATGTTGATGAAATTTCCTTCTCCATACCTTGAGGATTCTTTTCCATTGAGGGTCTAGGCATATCTACCGTGGGCTCTATAGGATCTTGCGAGACTAAAAAATCAAGAAATGTTTTTTCCTGCTGAATATTGTCCTTCTTATTACTTGTCATGTTCTTAACATTTGAAGCCCATCCACAATTGGGTTTCATGGTTATGAGGATCTTGACACCTCTTTAGAGCATGCACTTTGTAGATTCCCAACTGATAAGATCTGCATCCAAAAATTGTATTTTTTTAATACATATGTTGATGAAGTTCCTTGCCATCTCATTTTAGGATGATTTTATTGAGAAACCTACACTTAAATCCAACTCAACACAAATGCAAACAAACAAGATAAACCCCTTAGCTATTATATCACTATCTATTTTGACCAAGCCTATAAAACCATTTCCATATACTCATCAATTAATAATAAATTATATATAATCACATGAATTTTTTAAATAATATATATTATAAATCTTATATATATATATATATATATATAATATACTATAAAATAATTGAACATATAAACATTTAAATTGACAATAATAAAAAAATTATTGAATTAAACTTAAATAAAAAATATCTAAACAATTACCATATGATAAGAACCACTTTTCATTACTAAACGCAGTTCACAACCCAAAAGCAGTTTCCTTACATTGTTCACTTTTGAGATAAATTTATTAGATGTCATACAAGCTAGAAAAAGTTGTTATTTGGTTTTTGGATTATAAACTTTAAAATTTATAAAAAGTTTGAATAATATTAATTTCAAATATATTTTTGGAAATATTCTAAAATCTTAATAATTTATACTTTGAAAAAATACTCTAATGACATATTTTATAAAAGAAAATCAAAGTTACATTCAGAATCAATTATTATCTAAACAATTTGCATTTGTGTGGCAACTGTGATAAGTTTTTTCCCATCTTTCTCTACCATTTCAT
>APFE031153721.1:0-11813 GCA_000404065.3 Pinus taeda | reverse complement strand
ATACTTGTAGATATTTCTTCTAACCTCTGTATTTATATAGCCACTGCATATACTTCAGATCCATTATATATATTTTGTGTGGGGTTTTTTGTTTTGTTTTGTGTTTGCAGATCTAAATTTTGAGATTCAAAACCCTCTTCTACAATTGATTTGTGATAGATCTAGCTTTTTGAGCAAGAGGAGGACGTGTTTCTTTGAGGGTTGAACCCTCTTTCCATCTCAGCGTCGGCAATTAATCTTTTTTTACAAATTTTTGGAGGCTGCAAGCTCTGATTGCTAGCCTTTCCTTGGTTACAAGTTTATAAGACTGCTTCAACTCTTAAAACAAAGTTTTGGGAAGGATTTGGATCATAAAATCTTCACGCAATATTTTTTTGAGGCTTCTTTCTCTAATATGCTTTGTTTACAGGTTCTGGAATCACATATTTTAAGAAGGTTGCAGGCTTTGAAGGTCATCCAAACCCTCACTATACATATATTTATTTTGAACCAGAGTTTTTATTTTTTTATTTTATTTTTTTTATTTTCTAAAGGCGTTTGCCCATAGCCGCACCCTGTTGGAGCCCTTTTACCCTATCCACAAGCTTCTCAGGGTTTCAAAATTTTGCCTCTAATCTATAAGTTAATGTTGAGCATATTTGCAGTCATATACTTGCATTTTTGAAATGGTTTTTGCCACACATTTCTGGGCTTTCATTAACGTCTTGGAGCCGATTATTTAAGACCCATTTTTTAGGGAATTTCGTCATGGCCACAGGGGTATTAAGGAAATTTTATTGGCTATTTCATCATTCCACTAATGTTGGTCTTGCAAAGGAACATGATCCATCTTTTGGAGGATTTTAATGTGAACATTTGGAGAGACAATTTCTTTTAAGTGCCTTGATCATTTGAGATTTAAATTTTTTTTTTTTCTAATTCTTACCCATCTTGCAAATAAGATTGAATTGTTGGAGGTAATTTTCATTGGATTCTAGAGACAAATATTATTGAAGAACCCTTGTCTAGCAAATTTTTTTTTTTGGCCCCTAGATCTTTTGACTTGGGAGGTTTTTATTTTGAATAGACTACCATCTAAGCCTCATTGTTTTGCAGGAAGTTCCTCATCGATTATAAGAGGGTTTTCATGTTATTTAGCATATAATTTGTTAATCTAACCCATGTTGACTTAAAAGATCTGATAAAGCCTTGTTTGGAGGCCTATTTCTATCGTACTATGTGCATTAAGCTATTCCTTACAGCTTGGTACAAAAATGTTAAAATTGGCAACTAGGGCCAAACTCCATGTGGGTCATCTTATTAATGACAATTTATATTTTTCTTGGATCCCTCTCATCGAGAGGTGTCGGATTGATCAAAAGATCATCTGATTTTGATAAGTATTCATGGAGATATGAATTTATTTGTGTTATGGGACAATTCGTCAAGGTCAGCGAGTGACCAAATGAACCCCTCATGTGCTCCACGTTTTTGTATAAATAAAGGTGCCTTGAATCATTTGAGAACACAACTCTCATTATCTCCCTCTCTCCACTTGTTTTGGGTTTGTCTTCTCTCAAGGAAGACACAGTGGAGAGGGTAATCTAAAAGAGCCCTAGACGCAGTCATCTAGGAGAGCCCTAGCCACAGTCTTGGAGGAGATCTGGCCGCAGATCTAAGAAACCCTAGCTGCAATTAATAGGAGTTCTAATGCACAACAAAGGGAGCCCTAATCTGCAACAAAGGGAAGGTTTTAATCCACAACAAAAGGAGCCCTAATCCGCAACAAAGGGAAGGCTCTAAGCCGCAGCAAAGGGAGCTCTAACCTCAGCAAAGGGAAGGCCCTTAGCCGTAGCTAATGGGAGCCCTAAACCACTGTTAAGAGGAAGCCCTAAACTGCTGTCAAGAGGAGCCCTGAGTCAATGCCTTAGTTGCAACATAAGAAGGACTTCATCCATAGCAGAAGGGACCTTATCATAGCATGAAGCAATGTGGGCATGGACAACAACAAGACAGGAAAGCTACAGTCACAATGAGGAGAGATTCAGGGTTGTATATGTATGCGTTTGAGTGTAGGTAAGTGTTGTCAGCTTGCTCGAGTTCATGAGGAAAGAAACGTTGTTGTTTGGGTATCATTTGAGAATGCGGAGTGCTACAGAGTGCTGTTGTGCTAAGCTATAAGCCAGAGCACACAGTTGAGGTTGTGTCAAGGACTATCAAGGGTGGACAACACCTTCAAAGCACAACGTGGCATGAGGGAAATCTCTTCAAGATAAATTGTAGTCTTAAGAGGACTTATCTCCTGACTATGTGGTAGCCCTAACCTGAACATAGTGATAACAAAAATGGGAAGCAATACATATGATCAATATTGCTAGACATAGATGCTGCAATGAGACAACATGGCAATGATGAGGTATTATAGCATGCAGAGTAAAACATGATGCAACATGGGACAACTACAAGAATGAAGAATCATGGACAACAACAACATGGTAAAGCATGGACAACTACAAGTAGAGTGTTGTATGGAACAACAATACAGTACTTGATGCAACTAGGACACAAAGCAACAATGGTACAACAAGCACATAGGCATAGCATGGTGCAGCCGTGGCACTAGGTAAACACCGGGACAACAGCAACATGAGGTCCAGTGTTGTGATGATGGGTGCAACACAGTGAGGTGCAACATATGGACGAGACACATCACATGATAGGTGAATGAGTTACCTTAGAGAATCAGTTGAAGCAACATGTCTTCAACTGGTCTCATGTAGAGATAATATATTAGTCGAAGTATTGGATTTTGTTGTAAATGTACTATCTCTCTCTCTCTCTCTACTGAAGTATTGAAGAACATATAAGAAGAATTGATCAAGGGTTTCCCCACATTGGGGTTTGTCCCTGGTTAGCGCCACATCTTGTGTCCTCTTGCCTTGGCTTGTCTTCTGCAATTTATGTTTATGTTCTATCTACAGTTTACTTTAATGCTGATGTGATTGCTAAAGATATTGAACTAACTGTGAAAATTGAAATAAATTGCTTTAAGCATAGAACATACCTAAACTTAACATGGTATCAGGGCTGAGGTAAAGACAATGCCCAAGCAAGAGTGAAAGAGAAATCACTGAAGACAGTTAGGAAAGGACAAAAGGATCAATGGGTTCCTCATCCCTCTTCAAATTCATTGAGTGTGAAATCGAAGTAATGGATATTATCAGAATGGCGCAGCGGAATATGGCCTACCTAAAGATCACTTCATTAGGAAGACCAGATCTCAGGGTGAAAGGCAAGGCATCTTAGTTTAGCCATTATGCGAAGAAGTGTCTGAATGGCAGGGACACATCACTTGATGATGATAACAATCATGTTGGAAACACTGAGAGGGGCGGGGGGGTGAATCAGTGTTTCTTTTCGGACTATTGATTTGCCAGTTAAAACATTTATATTTAGAACACAAGATGAACAACAAGCATAAATGCTTTTATTAATATAATCTTTGCAATAAAATAGATACAATATATAAGTGGTTGCAATCAGTTGCTAAGCACCAACTTGGACTTTTGTGAGGCTCCAACCTCCAGAGCTCCAGAGCTCCAACTCTATTTCGCCAAGGCAACAATCTTAGACTTAGGAGCACCAACTCCCAAGGACTTCAATCCTTTCCAATTCCTGAGACACCAGTCCCAAAGACACCTATCCTTCCTACTTCTGTGTTACGAATACAATATATAAAATAATGTAAAATAATTGTAAACAATAATAATTATAAATAATGATTAGTTAAATTAGTAATTATGTTGAAGAGGCATGCCTAAATGAGACATAACTCTTCATGAAGAGACACTTGCTTGGTATATAAGCAAGCCTCTCGTTCTCATTGTAAATCATTCTTATTCACATTGTTATTCTTATTTATTTTTAATATATAAAATTTGTAACCTCATAGATATCTTTATATTCCAAGTCTTTTGGAGTAATTAATCTTAGAATGAACTTTGTTCACTTTATTTGATTCCAGAGGCTGTTCGGTCCTTTAAGTCGTTTAGCCAGTACACAGAGCTCGTTCTTCGATCCAGGTCTTTAACCATCAAATTTGTCAACATTGTTGCCGTTAAAGTGTTTCGCTATCAATTTATGGAAATTCTCCATACTATTGTCAGGACTTTGGCCATTTAAAAGATTAAAAATTAAAATAATAAAAAATAAGAAATTCTATAGAGAAATATTAAAAATAAGAGTAAATAAAAAAGTGAAGAAGTCAATCTTAAAAATACTCCAGATTAATAACTTAATAAATATAATAATATTATATATATTGAAAAGAAAAATATAAAAAATTATTCAAAAAAGAAAAAAAGAGTACATAGAAAGTTTAAAAAAAAATGTATAAGAGGGAATCTTTCCAAGTATATTTAAAACTTTTACATGGAGAAGCCCGTGGTTTAGAAACAACCCATGGTAAATTCCCATGGTATTTTAAAAGTTAAAGAAAAAACAAAAGGGATACAAAACCTCTTTCCCTGAAACGCAAATTTTACTTTTTACTTAAAAAGTATGGTGAACATTGTGACCCTATCATATAAAAAGACGTGACTTTTATATTTATTAAGTGTGGTGACATCATAAAAGTTTATATTAAGTGTGATTTTTATATTAAGTGCGGTGACATCATAAAAATTTATAATAAGTGGGACTTTTATATTAAATGGGGTGACATTAAAAAATTATCAAGGGAGTAATTAAGTAAATAAAAAAGGGACCAATTTATTATTAAAAAAAGAAGTGAAACTATTATTATTATTATAAGATAATAAAGCTATTTACAAAAAAAAAAAAAAAAATCCCAAGTTCATCTTAACAAAGTAAAAATGGTGTCAACCATTGACAATAAAGAAATTGAGTGTATTTCAGAAATGAAAGAGGGAAGATTTTCTAAAACCTTTAGTAAATGTGTTAACGCACTATTTAAAATCAAAAGATCGCTCGCAGAAAGAGATATCATAATCTCTATCAGTCCTGCTAAGAAAAGTAATTATGTTAGTCCTAAATGTGCTAACCAATTGGTAATTCCTGAATCAAATATAATTGAAACAAATATTTTTGGCACATGTAACAAACAATATGACATAAGCAATCTACACCAAAATATTGGAGATTATACTTTTACCTCACAATTCACCGTGAAAACCTTATGTTTTAACGATAGTGACATTGTTTTGGGATCACCCTGGATGGAAACTCTAAGTTCCTTTATTCTAAATACTAAGAAAAAGTTTTTAACATTTTCTTACAATAAGAATAAAATAACACTCTAAAATGTTACACTGAAACCTAGTTCAGTAACGCCAGAAGATATATCGGATATTTCAAAAGTAATGTCTCAAGAAGGAAAAACAGTATTACAAAATATACAAAGTGAAATTGACAAAATCATTGTTGTCAAAAATGAAGAAATTTCTCGATTTAAAAACCATAACGAAAAATTATCGACGCAAATTAAGAAACTTAAGAAGGATAAGAAATCATTAGAAAACAAGATACAACAACTTATTGAGAAAGAAGCATCAAATGTAGGAATTCAAGTTGATGACAAAACAACAAATACTGATTCAGTGAATGTCACAACTCAAGAATAAGACAAGCAAGTTGAAGAAAAGACGCGCTTGGATGTTGCAGTTCAAACAATGAACTTCCCAAGAGAATGTTCCATAACCAACTCAACAACATCTTTGCCAGAAGAAAATATAAAAATTGCCGCATGCCCAGTAAGGAGAAATCAAACCAAAAAAGTTCCCAATCGGCATCTGAATCATGAGAATAGACAAATCAACCACGCTACATATTAGGACCATTCAGAACCAAAACGACAAATTGATCTTCCAAAGAATAATGACGCAAAATCAATCCAGTCTTATGCTAACAAGTCGTTACAAAATTCCAGTAATTAGAATACTACACAGAAGATTAATCTAGGATGGTTTGATCCCTTCTCAGTGCGACACTTTTGTTTGTCACTTAGAAGATCATATCAGCTTCTATCGACCAAGATAACTATTTCGAGACAAAAGGATGTTTGAAGCTGAAAAAGAGATCAAGCCTTTTTCATCGACAAGCTTTGAGGACAAAGCTTTTTGAGGAAGGAGGCAATGTTACGAATAAAATATATAAAATAATGTAAAATAATTGTAAACAATAATAATCATAAATAATGATTAGTTAAACTAGTAATTAGGTTGAAGAGGCATGTTTAAATGAGACTTGACTCTTCATGAAGAGACACTTGCTTGGTATATAAGCAAGCCTCTCATTCTCATTGTAAATCATTCTTATTCACATTCTTATTCTTATTCATTTTTAATATATAATATTTGTATCCTCATGGATATCTTTATATTCCAAGTCTTTTGGAGTAATTAATCTTAGAAGAAACATTATTCGCTTCATTTTGAGGCATCAACCCCAAGGAATCCTATCCTTCTTACTTCTGAGGCACAAGCCTCAAGGACTCCAATCCTTCTACCTCTGAGGCACCAGCCCCAAAAACTCCAATCCTTCTTACTTCTGAGGCACCAGCCTCAAGGACTCCAATCCTAATCTTGTCAAGGCAGATTTGATAGTAATGTTCTTCTCTTACAACTCTTCACTACTGAGTTCTGCCTGTTTACAACTTCACTGTAGTCTCCACGCTACAACATCAATGACAGCTAGACTTCTCATGAAGGAGTCTTTACAACTCTTCATACTGCCCACACAGAGTCTCCAATAGCCTTCATGACCTCTGATAATGTTTGCACACATCTTTAGTGAGTCCACTATTAGCTTCACTAAGCTCTGCATAAGAACCAGCTTTCTGTTCAAGCATATGTTCTTATTGTCACAGTGAATGCTTTAGCATGAATGTTTCTCTGTTGGCTACTTATACCCTTCGACTGTCTCCTGTCCTATTGGTCCTTCGGCCCTTTTTTCTGTTTTGTTGGACCCTCTCGCTGCTTTTGTTTCCTCCCATTGTGTCAACAACGTTCAACCACACTCTGTTCTCTGTTTTTCTTGTTTTTATCCATTCCTCATGCCTCTTTCTATCGGTTTCCTCTCTTCGTTGGCCCTTTGGCTTCCTCTTCGGTCTCTGTGGTTTCCTCTGTCTCTTCGTGCTCACCAGCACTACTGAGACATGTTGATTCAACAACGAGGAAATATCATTCACAGAGAACACATATTCCAAAAATTGTAACAATGCTCCCTTTTTTTCAATGATAGCAGGCATACACAGGGACAACATTGTTTAACAGACATGCCACGTCCCGATCGTAATCGCAATCCATTGTAGTTCAACATCCTGAACTATCGAGAACATTTCTTAAAGCATTTTTGCCTTCAAACCGTGCACAAGGCCAATATTCAATTACACGGGAAATATGAGAAAAATCAGCAACATTGTTAAAGAGGCAGACTTCAAATTTAATTTACTTGAGTCTATAACTGCATCGGGTCTGCTGTGTAATCGCAATCGGCAGTCACGCTCATGACATTGTTGATGGCCGATGGCTGATTCTCCACTGGACACGATATTATATTAAGCTCATCTATAATGTTGCACCGGGTCCAGTCTTGCAATCGTAATCGGCGCTTGCCCTTGGCGGAGGTCCGATGCGATATCACTAATCGCTATCGGTGATTGAAATGGGCCGCTTAACACTTTATGACTTCTTCTCCCGAAGTGCTGATGTGATATACATCGACAATCGTAAATTGCAAAGGTTTAGGGCTCAACATTAACGTAGACCACTTGCTTATAGCAATGCAATAATACGTGCTGGACCCGATAGGACTCAACACTCCCGTGCATAAAATTTCAAGTCCACCTTCCCGAATCCGCTAAGTGTTTAGCGTGATTTCTTTGTGTAAAAGGCATTCGGTGATAAACAAGTAAATACACAGGCGTGATGCTATATGGGTTCTACGGGCCCGATAGTGTTAACACTTCCGCCTCCAATAGTATATTTGCAATACACCCAAGTCTTCCGCCTCCGATAGAGTATTCTTTGCACACATATATAAACTCTGCCTTTCTGCTTCGATAGTGTATTTGCATATATGTATGGTTTTATGCTGCCGATAGTGTATATAACCTTGTCTATATATGTTTATGAGTTTTGGCCTCCGATATATGAGTTTGTGGCATATATTTCTCCCTATAGTTTAAATGCATCCTATATATGATATATACTCCTGATAGTGTAAATGCATCCATATATATGATATATGCTCCCGATAGTGTTATCTGTGGCATATATGGCTCCGATAGTGTAATCTGTGGCATATATGATTTTGATAGCTCCCGATACCTCTGTCAGCTTCCTCCATTGCTTTGATGGCTTTGTTTTCTTCCTTCGATGTCTCTATTTGCTTCAATGTGGCTCCTTTGGCTTGGAAATGTCTTTCAAAGACCTCCAAGTCTTATACCTTCATACCTTGATGGCTTCTGCATTTTCCGATATGCCTCTCTTTCTATGATATTTTGTAATATGCTTTGATATGCCTTCTTTGTTAATTCCTTTAGCTTATGGCTTGCCTATCCTGATGGCCTTGCTCCTGTCTCTTCATGGATTAGCTCTGCTTCCCCTTGGCTTCATATCATCATCTACAATATTGTCATATTGACATCAACAAAAACCTAGGTCAACAATCTTCCCCTTTGTTATTAATGGCAATATTCTTCTTCTCTCCCCCTTTGACATCAATGGCAAAGGAGTGCTCTGAGACCCCCTATCAAACTGCTTTTGTTATTTATGAATGGTAGATTTTCATGGGTCTGTGACTCCCCCTGTCATAGTGCTCTTCTTCTTTTTACTCAAGATAAAAGGATTGATGCTTTATGACAAATTTGCACATTATTCCCTCTTCATGTCTCAGAACTATTTTATCATGGCTTCTTCAATACTTAAAGGAGCTCTACTTCAATGCTTTCAATCAGATTGCAAATAGCCATACACCAAGTGTCCAAGTCCAGGTTTTTATGCTTCAATCCATATTGTTGTCTCCACAGGCAGAATTGAGAGGCCTTTATAGTCTGAATCATGAGAAAATACCACTAAGACTGTCTTTCTTGCTATCTTTCTTCAGATCTGAGTTTCTTCGTGTCTCTATGCTTCTCCTTAAGTTACTACCATCCAGTGTTTAACATCACTTCATTTGGATGAAATGGTGAGAGGTTGTGCCTCACTATTGCTATATTTTCTAAGTGGCCAGTATCAGCATAAGTTATTTTTTTTTACTGCACAACATTCTCCTTTCTATGAGCCATCTTTTCCTTGTGTTCTTGTACATATATCAGCAATTTATTTCCCTAGCGGATTTATATATCCAATCTGTGACTGTATTTTAAAATCATTCTGCTGATTTGCATCTTTTTGCAATGCTTCACTTTGTTATATGCTACTAGTTGTTCTTACTTCAAACTCCATTCCAGATGTATCTGTTTGTTTGAAGATTTCCTCTATTAGTTCTAGTTCGAACCATATTTTTGTTTATATACGTAATTTCAGAACTGCTCAATTTAGCATTATTCTTGACAGCCAGAACTGAAGCAGAGGTCGTTAAGTACTGAAGCTTAGATCCTGAAACTGTTAGGATATTCTGACACATAGGAAATAGTTAAGTTCAACTTGGTCTAGTATAGAGTTAGGTAAAGTGTGTTTCTTTACCGTTGTACATTTTGTAACTTACAATCCGACGGTCACGATATGTAGTGATCCGACGGTTCATTCTCTCCTCGGTATTACCGACACTTGATCCGTGGCTTGACACCCGATTGGTCCATGAATTCTATTTACAGCGCATGGAGGGTCATTTGTAGGTTAACCGTGCATGAGAGAAGCTTATGTAAATTTTCATTCTTTTATTAATAAATTGCCTGTAGTAGCCACGTTGGCGCAGGCCGTGGACTGTTTCCCTCTCTGAGGGTTTTAACCACGTCAAAATACTGGTGTATTGATCTGTGATCTGTTTGTGAGCGGTGTCCTTTTGGTGTTCTGTCTGAGGAACTTACCCTGTAAATTCCTACATGGTATCAGAGCTATTTGAGGGCCGCGTCCGTTGGTGATTCAAATCTGAAGCCGGTAGAACTGCATGCGGCTGTCGTTTCCTAGATCTACTGTTTCTGACTGCTTTCGGGCCGAGAGGACTGCTCTGTTGTGTTTGGAGCATCTGTTCCAGTGAGGAACCCCTTTCGTTTCACGCGAAAAAGGTTTCCGGTAGCCCTATCTGCGTCATTTTTAAGATCTGGAGGTATACAGTCTTTATTTGCAGTTTACTGTTATTTTCTGTCTGCTTATTTCGGTTTCGGTTTATTTAGTTTTTTTTTTAACCGGATCTATACCTTTCATTTCTGCGTATGCTCTTTACCCTGCGACTCTGTGCGATCTGGGCAAATCAGAAACAGAGAGGAAGGATTTTTCTCATGCGTATGCTCTTTTCCGCTGCGCCTTAGTGTGATCTCGGAAAATCAAGAACATTGAGGAAAATATTTAGTTTCCGGGTAAAGCTAACTTCAAGCCGTAAGGGTTTGTTTTTTTTGTATGTCCGTGTTGGGTTTTGTGTTTTTTGTTTTGTAGGGAAAAAGAGCTTTCTCAAGCAAGCACGCAACCGAAAGCTTCAGTGACAAAACCCCCCCCTCTCTCTCTCTCTCTCAAATTTTTAGTTTAGCTCACTTGGTTCAAAGCTAATTTATGAGAGTAGAGAGTTCAAGTCTCCTTTTTGTTGGAAAGGGGACATTTTTTTTCATTTCCGCACATTCTTGCACTTCGTCGGCGCCTTCATCAACTTTTCTTCAAAAAGCCATAACTTCTTCATCCGGAAGCCGTTTTCAGAGCCATTTTTTTTGAACTAGCCTAATTTTTCGAGATCTTTCCATTGGAACACTTAGTTTCAGCATATATAGCTTCAGTTTATGTTAAAATGGAAAGTCCATGCTAAGTTATTCTTGACAGCACCAACTACTTCCAATGGTGGTCCTACATTGTGGATTTACTTAGAAGTAAAGGTCTTTACAGAATAGCCTCAGGTCAAGAAGCCAAACCGAAAGAGGAAGATAAGACAACTAAATGGGAAAATATGCAAGATCAAGCACGTGGGTTGATAGGGATGTCTATTTCTCCAGATCTTAGATTCCATATTGCAGAACTTGATACTCCTGATGAAGCAATGAAACAGATTACTAAAGTTTTTGGAATCAAAAAAGAACTTAGAGCCCATCAACTCGAAAATGAGTTGCTTACATTGGACCCCAATAATTTTTCTTGCATTGAAAATTTTTTGTCCAAGTTCAAGACCCTTAGACTTCTCTTGGAAGGTGTTAAGGTTAAGAAAGAAGATAGTAACTTTATCTATTCCATTCTTACTAAGTTGGGACCAGCCTACTCTGTGTTTGTTTCCACCTTCCATTCTACAAGAGAAGCCTTCATTTTTCAAGGACAAGACTACAAGTCCCCTTCCTTTGATTCTTTTTGTGATTCTTTAATAAAAGAACAAGAAAAATTCTTACACCTTGGTCTTCTTAATCTTGGAAACTCTTTTTAGAAAGCGTTAGAGCAACCAAATTCAAAGAATCCTAAGAAGTTGTATCCTAAAAGGAATAGTCCTAAACCAAACAAGGGTCCTAAGCAATTTCCACCTCAAAATGAAAAATCATTTCAACAAAATGATAAAGCAAATAAAAACAAAGGGAAGAACACTGATAGACATTGCCACTTTTGTAATCGAGATGGCCACTTAGAATCCAAATGCTTTAAGAAGATGGAAGCCTTGGAAGCAGCAATGAAGAAGCATAACAT
>APFE031153718.1:216315-255965 GCA_000404065.3 Pinus taeda | reverse complement strand
TGCGTACACGCAGGCAAGGTAGAGAGAACCTGCGTACCCAGAGATAAACATGATTTTAAGTGACTTTCTCTCTTTTCTGAAGTTTGACATGAAGAGCAGAGGTATGAGGCTTGACAAGAGGAGGATAGTATGACAGTTGATGGAGCCATACTAACTGCAAATAGTCATGGTGACAAATTTTAGTGTAACAGGGTGTCTATGGCTGGAGGAGATGATACCCATCACTGATATGTTGATTCACCACATAATGCGTCTGCCGTATACAGGCGAAAATCCTGCTATGATCTTTGGTGAAAAGGGTGGCAAGTAGGTGCTCGCAGAATCAATGAAAGAAAAGTTCAAGTTGATGAAGAAGCCGTGTGGATACACAATCTCCAACATATGCAACCTCACTGTGAAGGTGGCAACGCAGATCCTTGCAAGGAAGGTGATGCTGGAAGCATGTGAATTCCAACAACGCTATGATGAAGTTAAGGGAACAACGTGAACAATCGTGTTGACACAGAGGTTAGCTAAGCTACAGGAAGCCAAGAAGCTAAAGAAACATGTGGATGCAGTGCTACACAAGGAAGCAGTGCTGAAGGTGCGACTCAAGTGCTAGCTGGAGGAAGCTTATGCAATCATAGGAAACATTGAAGGCAAGCTTGCGATTTTGCAAGCGACACAACAAGAAATTCAAGCTAACAGCACAGGGGTAGTAACCAAGAAAACAATTGAAGATGTGAAGCAGGGAGCAACTCAATGCACAGCCGAAGTTGTGGTCATCAAGGTCGAGCTAGAAGGGCTTCACACAAAGATCTCCACGCCTACCGAGTGACTCAAGGGCAAGTCACGATGTTTGTGTTGGGGGCCTGTTGGGAGTGGGATCCCCCAAGGGTAGTTTTGGGGCTAAAAGCCCATGTTTAAGTCAATTTTTGCAATCTTATTGTAAAGACTTCACATTTTGTGGTTGCAGAGTGCAAAGGTGTTATGTGTCATAAAGGGTAGTCTGCCCTTAGTTTTTTGAAAGTAAAGTCGGCTATAAGAGAACTATCCATGGTCCGCAGACCATGGGATCGTATAAAAAGAGCTAAGCTCTAAGTAGTTGGAAGAGATAGACAATGATGGATGATGTAATAGAATCATATTAATAGAGTAAGAAGTCTAAGTCTTGGGTTGTAGCATAGGTAAAGGCTCTGCAGCTGATTGCGCAGAGGCCTAGGGTAGAAGTCTGCAGCTGAGTGCACGGGCCCCTACAACTATGTGCTCAGGGCGAATAGGGTTTGTAACCACTTGGGAGATATTAATAAAGAGAGATATTCTGCAATTTCTGTATCTTTTTTTTGTTGATGCATCTTTATATGTTATGTATGAATTTTCTTTATTATGCTTATATGGTGCGCAAATGAATACAATTACATTGAATTTTTGAATGCACATACGAATATATGTTTATGTGGGGATAACTATAATTGTTTGATAGGATAAGCAAGGCACTTAGATTAATTGGGGAATTTGTACGACATGCTTCCATAGAAACGTGAAAGTAATTGAGCAGTAGGCTCGGGTTGTGAGAAGGATGATTGTATCCATTCACAGAGGTATTGAAGAACGAAACGCAGGGTTTGTCTTGCAAGCCCTAGAGTGAAGCAACCTGCACGAAGGTAGGGGTAGAGGGAATTAAATGAAATCAAGACCATTTCAAGGTGGAAACTTGGTTCCAACATCCCCCCATACTACTTCGGTTGAGACTTTAGTCCGCGCTCCACTGGCTGATGCCAAAAGGGCCAGTAATGTAGGGATTTGTTTAGCTAATTAACATTGAACCTAGGTCAGGTCCCCTCAAGCCAAAAAATGGTTGGGGAAATTGAGAAAACATGGTACTTAAACTATTATTGGCAATGAGTCACTCTTGAACATGACACTCTTTCACTTCATCTCCGTGACTGTTGGGTTGGGAAATATGATTGCCTCTTTGGTTCATCATACCATATCAAAGCCTTTGCATTCAATTTTGGGTCAATGCTGCCAACTCCATAAAGTGTCGTCAATATTTTTGAGAGAAATCCTTTAGCTGATATCTTCTACAATACTCTTAAGCCTTCATTCATGTCTTCCCTTCCTGAACCAACTTCACAACATCATCATTCTGTCTCAAATATTGATTCCTATTTCATGTCGTTGATGGGGGACACATCAAGGCCCTCTTGTGATGGGTCACTTCCTATTGACATCAACTCATTATCCAGGAAGTTGACTTAAAACTCCCTTTTGTACTTTGGAGCTTGCATACATCAATGGAAAGTTTCCTCACCTTTGGAGACAAGTCTTCATCATTGGCCTTCGACCATAAGATTTTGTGTGGTGTTTGACCTCAAATCATCTATTCACACCACATATATTGTAATATAGTACCTTGAGATCCATTAACATCATCAATGGTTCCTCTCACATCTTTTAACAATGTACATCATTGGTTAGTAATCATATGGTGTCTACCATGTTTGACTCCAACTCATTTATTTGTGTGGTTAGACTCATATATCAAGCGATTTAATGAACAAAATAGAAGGTCCCAAATCTATTTTCATCCATCTAGGTCGCAATTTCAGGATTAATACAAGATTGCAAAGTATGATGGCTATGATCATATAGATAGTCATCCAAGCATGGGTCCACTCTTTGTCATCAATGGACGTGACTTCTTGATCATTGTACATGTAATGTTAGCTTATGTTCTGAGCATGGGTATGCCTCCCTCAGTTACAGTGATATCATGATGAAAATGAATTGTAAAAAATGATGATCTCGACCAGTTTTTCTTAATCTGAACTTGCCAAAAGGTAAAGCACTTCATTCATCAGCTACCACTTCTAACTTTGTACTTTAGGGGGCAATCTATTATAGGCCATTTTGTCACATCTTGTCAATAGGCCTACAAGCTGGATCAATCAATATTTGTGAGCATGTTGTCACCATCCCTTCACAAATCCCTAAACATGAACTTTCCAAAAAGTCTTAGTTTATGGGACAAACAACTCCACAATGTTGTTTTTAGCCCAACATGCCTTGCTTCCTTAGCCACTTTTGTTCATTAGTAGTTGCATCCTAGTCCACCTACATTAGTCAGCACTATTTGCTCCCTTCTATAGGTGTGATGATTCTAGAAATTCAGGAAAATTAAAAATAATTTTGAAGCTTCCTCTTCTAGAAGCTTCCAAGGTTGTTTTAACTATTTACCATGGATAAGTAGCTCAAATCATATCTGATCCCATCTTGGAGACTTCACCTCATATCCCTTGAACTCATCCTCCCATCATATGTGGATCTCAAGCCTAAGATAGTAAATCCTAAACTACCACACTTCTCCTATAAATTTACTAACATCCATAACATCAGGGTTGACAGTTGGAGATTGATAGTGCCCTTATGTTGCTGCCTTGAACCTAAAGGAGTCATCATATTCATGCATTAGAGTTTATCTTAAGGTTTTCTTTGTGACAAGGAATGATAAGTCAACTTGGGGAGACATCTACAAAGTCAACTACTATTTATGGTTGTAAACTCTCTCCTATTTCCATTAATACAAAGAGTATCTTGTTTTCCTACATTTTTTTTGTGTTTTGTTTGCACTCATGTATTTCAATGCCATGTTGATTCATTGGATAGAGATGTTAGATTATGATACATAGATGTTGTGGATCCTTTGCTTGTTTTAGTTGTGTGTGTAGGTTCTAATTATAGCAATTGGAGATACAATTTAGGCTTACAAGTGTGGAGGAAAGGGAAGCTTTCTATAGATTCGAGATAGGCTTCATTTCCATATTCTAATATCTCTAAGGAGAAATTTATGTTCTTTTCATTCTGTTGTTCTAGACTAGACCACTAGGTCTAGGGAATTCATCTTTCTTCACAATCATAAATTCTGCATAACATTGATGATGCATAAATTTTTTTGTTTAATATCGAAACTAAATGCAACATACAAGGGAAAAACAATCAATGATCATAACTGATATATTTCATGCACATTGCAATCAAATAACTACAAGGTACACTCAAGCACTCAAATTATTAAATCACTATAAAATGCAAAAGTTGGGATGAAGAATTCAAGTGAGCCTGAAAGTATAAGCAATAATCAAGTTTAAGAAAGCAAGAAAAGTATTGAGAATATGTTGAATGATCATTATGGATTGACAAATGTAAAGGAGTAATGCAAAGTCAAAGTCTCATGTATTTAATTCATGAAATGTTATCAGTTTTAAGTGGGTGAAGTCAAGTCAATATTTCGATGAAGTCATGAAATTGAAGTCTTAATAATAATTTCATCCAAATTCAAGTCGAGAATACATTGAAGTTAGAGTCATTGGTTGTATTGTATGCATGGTTAGTAGTGCCTGACAACCAAAATTCTAAGAATTGTAATGACAGCTTGAAGGCAACTTGAGAAGACTAGTAGCAAAAAGAAGCTTGCAACAATTTGAAGCAGAGAAAGGAGTTATTGTGGAACCATATCTATTGAGGTTTGCTTGTAGTTGATAGTTGGACAAATATTTAATTACTATTAATAGAAGAGAGACAAAGAAAGTTTGTGATAACCCTTGCAGTAGAGGTTTCTTAACAGAGAAAGAGAAGAAGAAGTTTTGACTGAGGTTGGTTATAAGTTGTCAAGATAACTCCACAGTTGCAAATGTGGGTAGATTTTTCTAAAGGAAGAATAAGTGAAGCTCTTGAGAGTTAGTAGAGTGCAGAATCCTAGAGGAGCAGAGGAAGCTCGGGAGGTTCTAGAGGAGAGAATGAGTGTTACCAAAAGGCCAAGTTCAAAGAGAGAATCTTGGTGAGATACTTATTGCAAGGTGAAACAAACTTGCTATTGTAGAGGCTTAGTGAAACTCTCAAGTGAATAAGGTGAAGTTCACAAAGGGGAAAACGTGAAAATGACTACTAATAGTCATCTCAAAGGTTTGAGTGAAAGCCATGGTAGAATGGACAACACTTTCAAGATAAATGGAATGAATATGAAGAGGATGAGTCAAGAGGAATTTGATTGAGAAATGGTTGAGACAAAGGTACACTTAGTGTACTAATGGAGCTATTATAGGAAAGTACAAGAGACCAAAGATGTGGATGGAAAATGAAGAAGCAGGTTAAATGACCTGTTAAGGAATTGTTTGCGAGAAAGTTGAGGAAGAAGATGAGGCACATGATGAGATCCTAGTTAAAGGAATAACAACTGAGTATGAGAAAGAATAAAAACAAATTTTGGACGAGTTCATGAAGAACTAGGAAACTTCATATCAGCATGAAGATTTGATGATAGATGCATCACAGGAGGCTAGAGAGACTTATGATTGTATATGATTATAGGTATCAAAGGGGAATGATAGTCTAAAAATAGAGAAAGAACATAATCAGAATTCATTTACAAGAACGTGAGAGACAGAATTGTCTTGTGAAGGTGATCAAGATGGAAGTCATACATAGTGAACAAATGCAATTATGAGAGAACAGTTACAACAAATTATTATTGTAGTGAACAAGGAAATGTTTATTTCTAAAGGTAGTCAAAGGAAGGATCAAGAAGATGAAGAGTAGCATTCCTATATAATGCTAATGGAATTTGGTGAGGAAATTAAATTGTTGGAGAGATTGATGAGAGAACCCAAGAATGACATTTTACTTCACTCAACCCAAGATGAAGAAAGCAACAAATCTCATCGGTAGAATGTAAAATATGAAATAGAGGTTGAAAAATAAGCTAATGCACATGTAGGAACAACAAACTACATGTTTATAGACAACAATTAAGAGAAGGAAGAAGTCATTTTCATGATTAATTGCAAATTTTGGGAATTTAATATTTTTTGTAATACATTTGTAGATGCGGGTAAAAATGAGAATTTAAAGGATGAAAGTTTACCTTTCATAAAGCGGCCATGGAGAGGGAAACAAAGTTCCTCGAACAATTTTGGAAGATGTCTAGTGATGAATAATGAAAGAGCAATGAATGCCATAAACTTTTGAAGTTTTGAAACAAAGCTACAATGAAGTAGTATTAGCAACATGGATCAATAAAGAAGTGTGTTGGATTCTGAAATTGTTTAGTTATGTATGTTGATGAAGAAGTTTCCTAAGAAGAGGCATATTGAAGTGAAAAATATAGCTAAAAATATAAATCAATTGACCACAAAAGAGTACATTAGCAGGGAAAATGGAGCATTACAAAATAAAGTATGGAAACCTAGAAGATTGAGGATGACAGTAGCACATTAGTGGAAAATGAGGAAGTTCAACATCAAAATATAGGTTGTTGAAGATGACCATGATAGTGAGGTAAGTGGATAGAAATAGAACAAAATTTAGGATATAGGAGGAGAAGAAATTGCAATAGATGCACCTCTAATTGAATAATGGCAGACAACAAAGGTGAATTATATAACTAGTAGAAGCATACTTGTGAACAAGAGTTCATGAATTATTTCTACCTAGGGAGTCTTATGCAAGATCATTCTACATGACAACAAGACCTATAAGTTCTTTCCATATTTACTAAAGGGAGCGGGTTCCCTTAATTTGATTAAGCGAAATTAATGTAAACGAAAGACAAGAATTAATTTTCTTCATGAAACAGGGATTTTATTTTCTAGTCTAGATAGAAGATTATTTCTTGGAGATAATCTCCTCATCGACATGTACAAAATATTTAAGGATAGTTTGTTTAGAAGTTTGAAAAAATAGTCAAGATATTCTCCACATAGTTGAGTCATATAACAAGTAGCAAGAATCAAGGATATGTTAGAGATCTTAGGAGGATTTTTGGGATCTAAAGAGATTGTAGGAGTTAGTTTAGGACTTGAACCCAATTTTGGTTCAAATCTATTTATATAAATGTATGTAAGTCTATGAGGCGTGTTAGAGAGTGGCCAAGGCAAAAAATGTCCATATTTTAAATCAAGCCAATTTGTACATATTATGTGTGGATGGAATAAATTATGTGAATTTGTAAATGGACTGAATTTGTGTGTTTGTTTTTGAGTTTGATGTGTGTTTTATTGTGAGTTGAACAGAGAAGGTAGTAAGAAAGAATATTTTGTGTTGAAGATTGGACCACCATATATTTGAAGTTGATTGGTTGACATCAATATTTATTATGGAAGAGTTAGGGCTTTCATGCACCAATGAGAATCCTAATAACATGTTAGCTTATAATAGTCAACAACAAGCTATCATTGGTGAAATTAAAGATGCAGCTATGGTACTATGTGCTCATCCTAAAATATGGACTACCTATAATATACAAGTGATTAATATGTGAATTAGTAATTATTTGATTATTTTGGGAAGAGATTGGCATGATTTAGTCGGTGGGTGTATCTCAATGAATGGGACTCATATGTCTCTTCTTAAGGCTAGTAAGAATATTATAATGCTTCATGAAGGACATATGTCACCTTATATTGAAAATTCTCCACAGTTGCATCTCAATTTTATTAAAGAAGATATTTAGTGTTTATTTTATATTTTTAGAAGAAGATTATGTTGTTCTATCTATCAATACTAATGATCATATTTGGAATATGCTTTAATGGTTCATGTTTAAGTGAAGGAAAGGGAGCTAGAATTATGTTATACTCTCCTTTAGGTAAAATTTACAATTTTTCTTATAGATTCAAATCTGCATGTACAAACAATGAAGCAGAGTTTGAAGCCCTAATGCTTGAAATTCAAATGATTTTAATTTAGGGTGCTATCACCTCATTGTATTTGGTGATTCAAAGTTGGTTTTCAATTTAGTTAAGAGGATATGTAACCCATCAAATAAGCTCTTGAAAATATATACATAGGCAGTTTGATAGTTGATTTCAAATTTATTGTCTTTCATTATTATACACATCTGTAGGGAGTTAAATTTAAGAGATAATAGATTATTTTTTAATGCAGCTAATCCTCAAAGGAAATTAATTCCTAAAATACCTAAATGCACTTTCAAATAGTTATATCATCCACCTTTTCTAGATAACATAATAGCATGGAAATCATTTTCTAATGATGAACACATTTGTGATTTTTTGTAACATGGGCCTCTTGATGAAAGTGAAATTATTTCTTTAAAGGATAATAAATTTCCAAAAAGGTTAACACCCATAGAGAGCTAATTTTCCTCAAGTGATGTTAGTAGTCATAAGACAATTTTAAAAGAGAATTTAAGAAGAAAAATAGGTGAAACCACCCATTTGAACTTTGGAACTTAAGAAGATTCTAAGGATTTTGAAAAATGGAGCCCAATGTTTAGGAAACGAAAAATAGAAATTCATGGGTTTGTTCTATGAGTTTCGATATGTATTCGCATAGTACTTGAAGGTTTGCATGGTTTCAATCTAAATATAATTTAGCACACAATTCCTATAAAATAGAATACAAATCCAGTAAGACAAAGACAAAGACCGTTAAATCATGCACTTGAATCTACTATTAGAAAGGATTTGGATAAGATGTTAGTAGCTCATACAATTTTTCCTATAAACTATTATGAATGGGTTGCAAACAATTTTTTAATTAGGAAGAAGAATTGTGATATAATATTATGTATAAATTTCCAAGAATTGAACAAGATAAGTGTTAAAGATAGTTTTCTACTTCTTAACATGCAATTGATTTTACAAGTTGCGATCACAAATGATATCACTCCTTGGTGGATTTTCATGGTAAATCAAATACTCCTCAAGAGAGCTGACATATACAAATAAACCTTCAAGATTCATAATTGGGGCACCTTTTCACATAAACGAATGTATTTTGGCTTAATTAATTTAGGCACCACTTTTCAAATAGCTGTGAAAATAACTTTTTATGATCTAATTGGAAAAACTATTTAGATTTATCTTAAAGATTTAACTATTTATTCTATGATCTGAGAGGATCACTTTGATCATATTAGGCATGGTTTTTTTCATTTTAGAAAATTTGATATGTATTTAAATCCTACAAAGTCTATTTTTGGTGTCAATTTAGGAAAATTACTTGGCTATATAATTTCAAATTCTATAATAAATATTGACCCAAAATGTGTTGAATCTATACAAAACCCCCCTAGTTCCTACATCAAAAAACGAAATCTAATTATTCATGGGAAAAAATAATTTTGTAATAAGATTTATTCCTTATTTTTCCAGGATAATTAAACCATCAATAATCTACCAAGACAAGATCGTGTATTTTCTTGGAATGCAAATACCACTTTGTGGATATAGAAATGCTTTCAATTATGCACTTCCCTTTACTAAGCCTAATGTTTCAAAAGATTTTATCATTTACACAAATGTCATTGAAGAAATTATTTCTACAATTCTTCTTCAAAAATATTATCAAAATAATTAACATCTCATGAATATGATTCAAGGCTTATCTAAGGATGGGTTGAAATATGCTTTGATTGAGAAACATACCTATTATCTTATAAAAGCTATCTAAAATTTTTGTAATTTTATTCTTGGTAAGCATATATAAGCTAAAGTTACTTTACCTCATGTTAAATTATTATTACTACAAATTCTTCTCTCAAGGAAATTAGCTCATTGGCTTTCCAAGGTAAAAGAACATGATTCATCTACTAATAATATAAGGGTTGAGATTTAGTTTTGCATTTGGCTTAGCATGCTAAACCAAAATGTGTTTTTGAACATAGATATATTGACATGTCTTGAAGTCTTATTGTTAACACTATCTTTCATAGATTTGTCGATAAGTTGTTATTAGACGTGTCAATGAAACATCAAATTAGGTGCTTCTTGAAAAAATTCTATGGATTAGTCGACTCGGATATTCACATGGGTGGATATTTTATGACAAAAACCACTTCTTATAAAATATTAAGGAAATAGTATTATTGGTAAAATATTAAGGAAATACTATTATTGGAGTTCAATTTTAAAATACTTATATAAGTTTAAACAATATTACAATGAATGTCACATGGCGACAGGTAGAGTAGATAAAAATTTTATACGTTATCTTTACAACTAGCTATAGCTAATTTTACCTTTTCAAAATGGCAGCTACATTTTAGTGGGGTTATTAATCCACCATGATTAGTGAAACATATACTAAATGCTACATACTACTATACAAAATGGGAAAAAGTAGTTTCTCTCCAACATTCTAAGGATGAACAAGTGATCTATTTTCTCAAAACAAACATTTTTTCTAGATTTTGTTTCCAATTGAGATCATTTCAAATAATCGACCATATTTTATGTCTCATAAGTTGACACAATTGTAATAAATATGGAGTGAAACATTTCACTTTATCAACTTATCACCCTTGAGGAAATGGGAAAGCTAAGTTTAGAAATAATAATTTAATAAAAATGTTGATGATACTATTTTTAATGGATCCCCTCTCTGTTAAATAATCTTTTTCCTTCAAAAGGATTGTTGATGACTTCCCAGCCACCTCTAGAACTGAGATCAATCTATTCAAGATCCCAAATATTTTCTTGGATACCCTTCTAGCTATAAAAATGCATATAATTCGTATTTGGTTTTTAAAGGCAGATCCCCTTGTTTAATAAATTAGGGCCTACCCCCACCCCCACACCACACCCCCCCCCTCTTGGGAAAATGCCTCTTTAATTTATCTAGTTGCGGAGGAGCTCTTGCTAAAGTTTGAGAAAAATATAGAAAGCTAGAGTTTTATATCCCTCAACTTAGCAAGGAGACTAACTCTACTAAAATGTATCCTTCAAACACTTCCACACTGCTTATTCTTAGCCTTAGCTACTTTAAAGTCCATCTTAAATAAAATTGGCTTGCTACAAAGCTATTTTATTTGGGGAAGAGTGAACCTTAAATGAAAATGGGATTTAGTAGCCTAGGAAAAGGTTTTTCAACAAAAAATGAAGAGAGGTATTAGTCTATGTGATCCTAAAACTTTGAGTGACATATTGGCTACAAAAGCATGGTGGCATTGGCTTCATTCCCAATATGAGCCATGGGAAAATTTACGGAGAGCCAAATATACCCATGATATTGAAAAATAAAATTTGATCCATGCTAAAATCAATATCAAAGGCTCCCGTAAATGGAATGTAGCCAGGCAAAATGGATTTCTCATTCAAAATCATAGTTTTTGGGAATGGAGGCTATGGACTCATGGAATTAGTTTCCTAAATTAAAAACTTTGAAAATTCTCAAGACATTCACAATAGCATGATGCAACAAGGGCTTTCTACAATAGCTCATTACTAGGGAAATTAATTAGAGAAAGCAAGGTGGAGAACCCGACTTCCCAAAGAGAAATGTAATTAGGAGGAGAATGAACAAGGATGGGAGGGTTTTTGGACTGAACTCATTAATATAAGAATCAAAGTTCAATTAGGTCTTGATAAATTGTGTCAGGGATGTAAACCAATTGGAAAATATATCTTGGTGGAGGCCTAAAGTTTATCTATTAATGCTAGTTCTATTCCAAACAATTATTATAGGAGCAAAATATGGAAACAAAATATCTAGCCCAATATATCATTATTTTTGTTGTGAGTGATTCATGGGAAAATTTTAACTTGGGATCACCTACATCATAAAGCATTTGAAGGACCAAGTCATTAGCCACTCTATATGAAGGATTCAAAAGACAGAGATCACTTACTCAATGTTTTTACTTTTACTATTTTCCTTTGGGATAAGGTTGCCACTATATTTAAACAATCAAACTAATATAAAAATAGAATATATTCAATTATAAAAATTGGAGTATCTTTTCTTTTGCTAAAGTTATCATAAATATATTCCAGTAGATATTATCCAAGTTCATCCTCCAAGACAATTTGAAAGAGTGGAATAAGAGAATATTTAAAAACCTTTCAGCCTTAGAATATTGTGCATAAAATAGAATAGAAAAAAGCATAAAATAAATAATGTTGGTGCACAATTGGTCACCTTAGGATTGAACCTACAATGCTCAAAAATTTCAAATCCTTCAATATTTGGGCTTTCCCTTACTACTCAAATGCAAAGAGTTGGTCCTTGTAATCCTAAGTGCTCAAGTTCAAGCAAATGGAAATCGCCACACATGCACTTTATAAAACTCAATTTTGATGGTCCATATAAAGGTAACCCAAGACCAACTAGTTTTTAAGGTGTTTTCAAATACAATAATGGAATCATTATCAAGGTCTATACAAGCTTGTTGTGTATAGACAACAACAATGTTGTTGATATTTTTGCATTGGAATTTTCCCTATAGATATAAATCAAGAAAATTTTCAGTAATCTCATCATTGAAGGTAATTTGAAACCAATAGTTTGAATGATTAAATTTTTTTAGCATGATTCACCACCTTTAAAAGTCCCCTTGAGTTGGATATTTGAGGGTTCTCTTGGAAGAATTCAACTCATCCTAAGAGAGCTTCCTACCTCAACAATAGAGCATGTGAGAAGATTAGGAAATACATTGGATGATAAATTTAGGAATGAGGGCAGTAATTTCCTTGATTCCTCCCTCGATACCCTATGGAATTGGAGCCTCAATGAGTGTCTCAAATCACAATGCCTCTATATTTCCTTGTAGGACCATCCTCCCCATGGTGAGCGATAATCATGTTTCATCAAAGAAAAATTACTAGACGAGACAATCAAGAGTGGTGGAATCCTATGCATATTATTACTTGGTGTTGGAACTCATTGTCCTCCCATGCACGTGGGTAATATCACCTTTAGACATTGGTGGTTCATTGTGGTGGGCTCATCCTCGTGGAATCATAATATTGATACAAATGTACCTATCCAAAATGGTTTTATATCTCAAATTGGAGTACAAGAGCAGGAATATAGAAATTTCTGGAGGAATATGGTAATAAATCCTCTAGTATTTTGGTTAACTGGAATTATATTAATTTCCTTTGGTTTCTTTTCTAAGTCAAATGTTTCCTCAGTCTTTCAAAAACTCATCTTGTTTCTTGTAATTTTTACTTCATGGGTTGTTGGATCTCCCTGGGAGTGTTTTCCCAAGCTTATCCAATGAACATATGGTGGAGGTGTTTATTTTGTCAAGGGTCACACATTTTATTCCACCCTGGAAATAGGGTGCCTTATCAATTTTGATTGCAATATTTTTCTCTAGTTTTAGGTGGTTATAAGATCAAGAGTAAGAGATCCCTCTCCAAGGTTTTGTTTGATACCCTAATTAGTGTTTTTAAGTTTATATTTAGTGCTCTTTCATTAGATTATTTTGTGGATACCATTTTCTATGGTTTCTCTCCCTTATGGTGGTTTTATATTTGCCTCTATCAACGTGTTTCCTTTCTACCTAGATTTTTCTAATCAAAATCTTCACTTTTGTGGCTATCTCTTATATTCTAAGTTTAATTTAACTCTTTTCCTAATTTTTCTACTGTGTTTAGATTTTTGTGGGTCTCTTTAGTTTTCCATTTTTTATGACCTTTCTTGTGCCTTCGATTGGATCTTTCAGGTTGAGTACTCTAGATTATTTGTTCCCTTTCTTTCTTTATAACTTTGTTCTCCTTTCCTGGATTCTGATGGAGATCCCTGTTAGTGTTTTTTGTTTATAGTTTTCTATCCCCTTTTTGTGTAGTGTATTTGGTTCACCTTCTAACAATCATTGTTTTATTTTATCATTCCATATGATTCAAAGGGATGAGGGATAAGCATACCCCTCCTACTCAATCTCAGTTTTCGACAAAATGGTTTGACTTAGGTAGGTGCAATCAACCCACCTAACATTAGCAAAAAAATAATAAATGAAGAATAGGAGACCAAACTTGAAGAAGATTTATTATTGATGTGGAAGTAGATTAAAAGGGTGGAGGATGGGTGCTAGACACTATCAACACAAGAATTCGATGGAATAGATATATGAAAACAATGTATATCTACTAGCAATTGAAGACCATTATGGGTAAAGCTTTAGTGGAGCACTCTGAAACCCAGTAGGAGATCCTCTTGTGCATTGCTGAATTGAAAAAGAAAACTAGGTAGTTGATAGATGGGGTTTTGATAATCACCAAAAAGATGGAAAACTTGGATTTCTCATCCTTTGATGAAAAGGGCGACATACCTAACACCTTCAGGTGCATTCTCCATCTAAATAGATTTCTCTTTTTCTTTTTTTTACTTACGTTAGTTGCAGCCTAGCTATAATCATAGAGTTTATAGCTCTAAGTTTAATACTAATCCAGTTAGTTATTATAGACTATATTATCCTTTTGGTATTTTTATTAAGTCTAGTTGTTGGCTTAGGGGGTCCTGACCTAGGTTTAGAGTTAGTCGCACCAAACAAATCCCTACACTATTGGCCCTTTTGGCATCAATCCGTGGTGTGTGAACTGAAGTCTCACCCGAAGCAGTATGGGGGGATACGAGAACCAAGTTTCCGCACCCAGAGATTTGTGTGATTTCCTACTATGACCTAGATTTTCCTTCGCACAGACTTCTAAGCCCTTAAGGCTTAGCACTATGACTCCCTTCGATCAGCCTCTAGACCTCTGTGAAGGTCTACGACTAGCTTTTGTGGACCCTGAATAGGTGAATTATCTACTTACACACACCATAGATTACTCTTAGATCACTATTTACTTAGATCTACCTAAGTGTTCGATAACTTTAACATAAAGCGTTAGGATCTTTGTGTAATCACTTAACATTAATTGCGTTCAGTTAGTAATACAGATCAAGTAAAGTGGCACATCAATGCATCATTATTTCATAAAAAATTCATTCATCACAACATATACCACAATCATACATAACAAAATTAAAGAGCTAAAGCACAGGAATTTCTACAATAGTCTTCTTTATTGATCTTCGCTATATGTTTACAGACTCAATACTTCCCTGCGCACTTAGCTGCAGGGGTCCATGCACTCAGCTATAGACACTACTCTAGGCCTTTCTGCACTCAGCTGTAGGGGTTCACGCACTCAGTTGCGAACACTACTCTAGGCCTCTGTGCACTCAGCTTCAGAGCCTTTTCCCCTCTAAGACTACTTCTCTGCGCTAGACTCCTTCACTCGTACCCATAGAAAAACTTCAATTACTTGCCTTAGACTCTCTAAGACACACCTATTTATATAATCCCATGGTCCGTGGACCATGCGTCGATCTTCAAAAACCGACTCAAGCTTACATAAAGGAGGGTAAAACCCTATTTTGACTCTTAACTAGCTACGCGCTTTGCGACCACAATTTGCGGAACCTTTACATCTTTTTACATCAAAACTCGGGCTTTTTCCCCAAAACTGACCTCAGGGAACCCCATCCCAATAAGCCTCCAACACAAAGGTTGTGACTCACCCTCGAGTCACTCGGTTAGCACAGTGATCTTATTTAAGATCCCCTATCTCTACCTGTATAACTGCTACTTCAACCATGCTCTGGGTGGCTACCTACTTTACTTGCTCCACCAGCTACTCTATGGCTGGCCCTTCACCAACTCGATTGATCTTATACTGTGTAAGCTACAAGTTTGCCAACTTTTCCTGTATATTGGACAAGATTAGGTAAGCTTCATCCAACTAAGGACCCAACCTGGTCTTAAGGACCGCTTCCTTTTTCTGCGTTGCTTCCACTTGTGCTAGGAGCTGTTTTGCCTCCTGTAACTTGGTGAGGCATTGCGCTGTAGAAATGGTGTGTGTCATCACCCTTACTTCAGCGTACTGCTGCTAGAGCTCACGGATCTCAGTATTCAATATCTACACAGTGGGATCCTCCTACAATATTGTCACCACTTCCATGGCCTGTTCAAACAAAGTTATACAATCTGTGAACACAACATCCACAGTATCTATTCCTTCCCTGGCAGTAGCTTTGCATTGTTCCCTAAATTCTAGCGGAGTCGAAGGATGTGACTTAAGCTCCTTTTCTGTGATTTTCATATTAAGTTCAAAATAAACTCTAGCCACCTCTAACTTCGCTTCATGGACGCTCCCAGCAAGTTTTCGGATCTTGGCCTCAAGTGGTGCCTCCTTAGGTATGTGCAACTTTGGCATTGTCCTATATGCCTCTACCACCACGGCTGCTAGTTGGGCACTCTGTGCCTGGATCATTTCCTTTGCCTTCAGGGCCTCTATCTTCTCGACAAACATTTTGCTCATTTTTCACCCTATACTTGCTGATTAAATTGAGGGTGTGCTTCTCCCATGCTCTTAATTTTACTATCACACCAGTCTGCAACACGTGAAGATATTCATTGGTGAGCATTGCAATGTTGAGGCCAATATTCTTCAGATTCCTTACGATGACCTTGTCATCGACTGATTCCATGCTCAAGGACCCTTCTGGTAGCACGATTGTCCTAAGGTCTACTGACCTGTGTAGCCTGACTTGTCCCTAGTGCCAACCTTGTCTATGCAGTGCCCACCTGAACTGCTCCCACTTGTGTCCTGTTGGTCTAGATCTGTAGTTCATGTGGTTCCCTCTAAATAGTACCCAATGACTACAGGTGATGTTGTTCAAATTTCTGCAATAGTTCAGCAGTGTTGTCACACACTTTGTCCCTAATCTCATCGAGGTCACCCTCTGTCAGCGTAATGGGATCCGGTGGTGGCTTAGTCACCTTTGACTTCTTCCGGGGCCCCTCCTTCTACTGCTCTTTATACCTTTTTACCTAGAATAGAGTGCTCTGTCCTTCATCACTGCCACCACCCTGTGCTGACTACTCTTGTTCCTCAGTATGGGGCGAAGTGGATTTACCACTTCGCTTGGAGTCACGCTAATCGTGTTCAACCTACTGCTTTGCAGCGTGCTATTTTTCTAATAAGGCCTTCTCCTTGGCCTCCTTCTTTCACTATGCGACCAACTTCTGGACTGCCTGTTTCATTGCCTCCTTCTTCTTCTTCTCCGCGGAACTCCCCACACCTTTACTAGTACTGCGGCCAAGTCAGATGGAGAGTGCCAATCTACTGGCCACTGCTTAATGACTTCCTGAATCACATCATCAGTGGCAAGATAGGGCAGATCAAACCAATTCTGCTTTGGATCCTTCCGTGCCTTGATATAGACATGGTGGAAGTCTACCTTAAAGTCTGCGTACTCTGATAACTACTCATACACGGTTGGGGACAATCATGGCCATTGGTGGATGGCCATGCGAATGCTCGACTCCATCAAAACCCATAAAAATTTTGTTTCTATGACCCGCACAGGGTCCTTCCTAGCCCAAAGGGAGGAAAAATGTGCAGCCTCTGACAAACCTGCTTCCAATGGGGGGAACTGACTGTCCTCCGACAGCTCCCAAGAAACTAGCACAATAGAGAGCAACAAACACGTGTAGTGGAAGGTTTTGCTTTCGTCTTGAGCCTTACAACAATTCACAAGGAACTTGCTACATAGATAGCATGACTAGTTAAACTACACACCCTCTACTCATTGTGCAGCTGACGAGATCACGGGCGCTAGAACCTCATCCGTGTGGCACTTCCTCATGACCTCACCAGTTAGTATTGGTGTCACAATTTTCACCGTGGGGTTGTTTATGGATGTTATGGAGTACCAACGCAACTTCTTGATAAGCTCAAATTTCACCTTTATCTTCTCTACTAAGTCGCACTTGCTTGTTTTTCTGCCAAACTCCCTGGCCGGATTCAAGCCTTCACGTGATAGGAGAATGATTCTGTGGATGAGCATGTATGTGATGGGGATAGGCACGCCAAGTCATAAGCGCCCATCATGCACCAAAGTTAGAAGTTACTTTATACAGGAGATATTGATGTTGGAGTGGTGATAGTGGGGCACCCACAACATGTTCATCAACCCCGATTGATTTACTCTATGAATCCACTCAACTGGCTCCAATGCAGTGACACCAGATTCTTTGTAATACCCTTGTTTCATGTAATTCTCTGTCATGAGGTGGGGGGACATCTCATGGTCAGCCAAGTCCCAATCCTCCATCTTTAAAAGAGGAACCCTTGCCAGGCGTGAACCTTCAAAGGTTATATTTTCTGGTAACAGGGGCATGTGAATGCCAAATTTCCCTGTGTCTGGGTCCTTGGTGACCTTCACTTTCCTTTGCACAGAGGGATATACTTTGGCAACTTGGAGATGGGCTCCACACCCTCAACATCTATATCTTCAGTGCCCTGTTTGGCCTCCAAATCTACAACCTTCTCAGGATGTTTGTCCTTCTCTTGTGCCTGGGTAGCAGAGTGCTTTCTAGGCGACTCATGCACTAGCACCAACATTTTTTGCTTGTCTTTTGCTTGTCTTTCATTGGCTTATGGGTCTTGCATGCTATTGTAGGCTTCAACCTAGGTGGCCTTCGTTCCATAGGAACAGGAGCTAGAGCCTCCATGCTCACAACTTCTAGAGTCGCTCCTTCGGAGGCAACAGTTCCTCTGGTGCTTGCAGTCTCTCCTAGTCCTGACCTAGTGGTATGAATAAATTATTGGGTGTCCTCAGGTAGATTATCAAACATAGGTCTTATGACCAAATCCTCGAAAAGTTTGCAATTCATAAGTGACATACAACACTGCCCAAAAATTATAAGGATGCAAAGTGTTCTCTCCTAGATGACCACGCATAATTTATAAGATATTTCAAATTCAAATTTGATCATTCCCCTCAAAATCCATCCATTAATGCTGAATTGGTGGCAGATCTCCAAATATTTTAGCCTTAAATGCTACCCCCCGATCCTCTTAACCATCTCCTGGCTATCAAATCATGAATAGTGAGCCTAATGGTCATTTTCTGGCTGTGCTGCATGGTACCTCCCTCCATAGCACAACTCCCTTCACACTACTTCTGGTACTTTGACATCACCCTTTTTCACGCAGCCCCTTTGTCGCGTGGCTCCCAAAACTGGGCAGTGTAGTTTATAGTCCCGCGCTCCCTTGCAACTGCCTAGAGCACTAAGACTGTGCTACCATCATGTAGTCATTGAGACGGATCTCCTACATACGACTTCAACTGGCTCCCATTCACTTTTCCCGGGAAAGGTTCTCCGTTCAACATTGCGAATTGAACCTCGCCCCCATCTATGATTTATTTGATGACATATGGCCCCAACCAGTTCATTTGAAACTTTCATGGAAATATAGTGAACTTACTGTCATATAATAAAACCAAGTCATTTACCTTGAATGTGCGCAGCTTGATGTGTCGATTGTGCCATGCCTTTTCACGTTCCTTTTATACTTGCTGATGAAATCTAGCCAAGAATCTGTCCTCTTCGAGCTCCATTAACTGCACGAGCCATTCTTCCAAGGCTCTAAGGTTTGCCATTCCCGTGAAGGCTTCTATACATAGACTAGGCACGATATATTCCATAGGAATCACAGCTTCTACGCCATAGACAAGTTGGAAAGGTGTCTGACCTATTAGCTTTTTGCAAGTAGTCTTGTACGCCCATAATACTGCTAGTACGTGCACACCCCTATCATTCCGTTGCAACGTGTTCTCCAATATCTTATTGAAGGCCTCTATTGTTCCATTAGCCTGAGGGTGATATGGTGCACTTTTCTGATGATACACCTAGAACTCTTCTGTCACTGAGCTAATTGTTTCATTTAGGAAGTGCATACCACGATCACTCATCAATAACTTTGGGAAACCGAACCTATTTAACACATATTAAAACAAGAACTTGGTTGTTGTTTCCCCTATATAGTCCTTCATAGACTTTGCCTTCGCCCATCTGGTCAGATACTCTGTCGCGATGATGATATAACGTGCGCCTGTTTTCTTACTTGGGGGCTGAATTGGTCCTACAAAGTCAATAGCTCATTTCTCAAATGGTTGTAACAACACCTGAGGATTCAGGGGCAGCTCATCTCTTCATGATAGCCTACTCATTCTTTGACATGCATCACATGCCCTATAATAAGCTTTAGAATCTTTAGGCAGCGTCGGCTACCACAACCCAGCATGCAAAACCTTTTGTGTTGTTGCTTTTCCTGCATAATGTCCTCCTACAGCTCCTCCATGAGATTCAGTGAGGATACTACTTCGTTCAAAATGGGGCACATATCGTCAGAGTATCTCATCCAATCCCATATTATACAAATGTTCGAAAATTACTGAGAAATCAACCACGTGTACTACCAATTCTTTCTTCTACTGAATGGTGTAGCCTTGTGGAGTTGTCCATGTGGTTAAAAAGTGGATAATATCTACAAAGTGTTTGCCTGCTATGCATATTACGAAGTGCTGTGCGTCGGGCAAACCTTCCTCCAAATTAGTAGGTTCCTCACCTATTTCAATTCGTGACAAGTGGTCAAGGCCTACATTCAACCTTCCTGGCTTGACAGTTACCTCCAAGCCATATTCTTGAAACAGCAACAACCATTTGCATATCTTCCCCCCCAACAGAGGCTTATTGACTAGGTACTTCAAGGCGGAGTGGTCTATGTATATCATGAAATGGTTGCCCAATAGATAGTGCCTAAAATTTTGGAGCACGTATACCATAGCCAATCCCTCACACTCTGTCATTAAGGGTGATCCATCTCTCCTTCACCAACCTGTATCAGCACTGCTCCTAACGCAATACACAAGGCATCAACGTGCACATGGAATTCCTTCTTCCAATCTAGGAAGACCAAGATCAGCGCAATGACCATCTTTTCCTTCAAGACATCTAGAGTGCGCTGACATTCGTCATCCTAGAAGAGTTTAGCGTCCTTCATCAATAGCTTCTCGATAGGCGTGGTAATCTGAGCATAAGCTTTGATGAACTTTCGATAATATCCAATATGGCCCAGCATTGAAAAAAACTATTTGACACTCCTCACGGCTTCCAAATTGATTATTACCATGATCTTGGTAGGGTCCACCATTATTCCTTGCTTGCATACCACATGACCCAGCAAAATCCCAAAGGGGACACAAAACAAGCACTTCTTTAGGTTTAGCGTGATCTGTTACCTTCGGCACATATCCAACATTAAGCACAAACTGGCTACATGGTTCTTTACTAGCCCAAACACTGGCCAGAAATCAAAATATACCTCCAAGAATATGTGAATAAATTCTTTGAATGTTGCGATGACTACGCTAAAGAATATCGTCGGCGCATTCTTGAGTCTGAAGGGCATCACCGTATACTAAAAATATCCCCATTCCATAGCGAAGGTTGCTTTACTCCTGTCTTCTAGCACGATCTTGATATGATGGTATCCAATGAACCCATTAATAAATGAGTAGGCCTCCTGCCCTCCAACATTGTCTAGTACCTCATCAGTAAACGGTGTTAGGAAAGGGTCATGGATGCAGGCATTGTTAAGATTTCTTAGATCTAATCAGATTCTTCCACTGGTTCAATAATACTTGCCTTAAGCATATTTTCCAATTCCAAGTGGACCTTTTCCTTCTATTTTGGATTAAGGCAATATGACCTCTGCTTAACGTGCTTTGCATCCGGTTTCAAAGTTATTTTCATCACTCCCAAATCACCTATGATGCCTTTTAAGTCCAAAAATTTTGTAGGAAAAATATCTTGATACTTATGGAGTAATTCAACAACTTATCCACTGTGGCATCATCCTAATAATATCCGATCTTTGCGAATTTAGGCTCTACTTCAGTACCAATGTTTCCCTGCCTAGTTTTCAGCGACATGGTGATATCTGGGTTCTCTATCTATAGACCTTCAACCTCGTGGTGGCCCTGTGCTTCTGGGATATTGATATTCCATGGATCCTCATCCTCTCCTTCAGCAATCATATTATAGAATTCTAGCACATGGCATAGCTAGGTGCTCCAATCTGGTTGAACCAATTCCAAATGGTCTTGTGGAATTCGGAAGATCGATGCCTTAACCTCCTGCAGTGCCTCATCAATGCTTTCGAACCCGACTTCAAAACTGAAGGTCATCAAGAATACTTCTCTTAAGATATCCTAATCCGTGGTGCCGTGGTGGAGCTCCATTTCCAAATACCAATTCATAGAGATTACATTGAGAGTGTGACAGAATCAATGCACCCATTCTGGCTGCGGCTCCATTCCATACACTTTAGTCCATTTTTCCAAATGATCGTGTGGATAATTCCTCCCATCATATTTATTAGTTAACCATACTTTAGGATGATGAAATCACATCCTCATCATCCTCCTGTAATCACGCCACTCATTAAAGCTGTTTTTGTGACGTAGAACGCAGTGCCAAATCCAGCACTTGAAAGCGTTGATCCTTTGGAACTTCTCTTTCAAAGCATCCAAAATCTTATCTACGTTAGTTAAACCATCGTAATAAGGTAAATTTCTTACCTCTGAGGACACACAGCGTAGTGATTTGGTCATCATGTTGCAGTGTAGTGTGGATACTTCATGTAGCCTATTTTGCTATTGTTTCAACTCTTCATCTGAATCTGACGTACATGAACTTTCACGGTCCCATGTAATTCATCCATCAGTCGTTGGATTAACCAATCTTGGTCTCGCACATAATTTTGTAGATTTGATCCAAATCATCATCACTTTCCTCATAGTCACAGTCCAGTTCGGTATAGCACAATCCTTCTACAGGGTCCAATGGTACTACAACGCGGAGTGAGTTTCTTTCAAATGACATCGTCTACTTCTTCAAGTTGATGACGCCATTCATATCAATAGCCCAATCTATTCCAAGGATCACGGAGTATGGATTGTTGTCATCAATAATTTCTCACTTCAAAATCAGCCAGCGCGCTCGCACCTTCTATATCTACGATAAATCCCTGCAATCGTCCCATAGATATAATCTTCTACTGGTTTGCCATCCTCAGTTGAATCGGTGACCACTGTAGTGCAGGTCTCCTCATTCTTTCCCAGGTCTATTTAGGCAAATACATTTGCATCAGACCCCAAATCCAAAATAACTTGGTCCATCTCATAGTCTCTTATTTGTGCGGTAAGACTCATCTCACGCCCTGTTCTCGCCTTATTCTTACCAATCTTTCTAACTACGTGGGGTCCATCTAGATCATTATCCTTACCAGCACACTTGTTTATCAACTCTTGTAGCCCTTTCACAACCTTTCTATTATGCAATAGTTTCATACAAGTCTCCAAGAAGGTGGTAAGCACATAGGGGTCAACCTCTGTAGGCACGCTAATGTCTGGCAGTTTGTACTGGCTCCCTAAGGTAGAGGCTTCAATGAAGCTTTTATTCACTTCCATGAATGTTTCCTTTGTGCTCTCCAGACTGAAACCAGTCTCCTTTTCTGGGGCATTGCGAACCCATCCACCTTCTTCAGGTTGTTTTCCCTTATCGTCACCAGTTGTGATCCTGCTTCGCGGCACGATATTCACATCCGTGTGCTCTTCGCGGGGCTTCGTCCTCATCATCTATAAGTTCTGGGTAGGATTTTGAGGTTGCGCCTTCTTCTCCTACATCTTGGCCATCAGCACAGGACATTCTTTGATTGTGTGGTCAAACTAAGTGCAACATTGACATGACGGGCGTGTCCGATTCATACACTCTCGTGCGTAGTGTCCTAGAATTCCACAATTGTAGCAAATGACCTACCCATGACCCCTACCAGGTCCTCCTCCTCCTTAGCCTCATCCACGTCCCTTATATCCTCTGCGCACTCCCCCAGCATCATAATTTCGAGGCCGAGTTTCTACTTGCATTCGATACGTAGGCATCCTCTCCAACATTAATTCATAGCTTCGATACTGGCGCTGATCGTGGCCCACCGATTTGCAAAAATCGCAGAACAATTGTTGTGGTGTCTGTACAAAATTTTGCAGCAAATGACGATTATCTGTAATATGTTTTCTGGCCACTTGACAAATAGCGCACCATAGCAGGGGCCCCATACTTGGTCCTGTTGGAGCTTCCTGCCTCAGGGGCATTAGCCCTCCCCTTGAGATATAATTCATGAAGACAATGAAATGATCCTTATCATGCCCTTGGCTCTTACATTTGAGGTACCAGACTTCTTTGGGCATCTCTATCTTGGCCTCTTTTTCTTTTCTCAAGCTTTGTAATTCCAAACAGAGGTTTTGTAACTATGAGTGAATTTGTTGGACTCCCAAAGACGTGTCTTGAATAGGTGTCTCATGCAATCTCATCATGATTTCTAGAGCTTCCTACTGAGTTCCTATCTTTTGTTGCGATAAGGCAATCCTTAGGTGGGGTAGGAGCATGGCTATAAACCGGTCGTGGTGCTGACTATCTGTGAGATTCATATTAGCTTCATGGATCCCACACTTCAGTCTTTGATCTAGCTCCTAGGGCATTTCACTAGGCCTCATCGTGATTTCCTTAAATCCAATTACCGATTGCAAGGCAGACTTAGGCTTACCGAATTCTTTGTTCAAAGTAGTATGAGTATCTGCTAATGATGCCAACGGATTATTAGTGCAGTACTTAATGTACCATGTCAGCACATGATCCTGTAGAGCAGTAACCAATTACACCTTCTTTATTTTATCATCCGTAATCTATTGTGTTTTCCACCCAACCTTCGCAAAAAACCAAAACTGACCCAAATCCTCACTTCCTATACCCTTTAAAACTCGTAACTTCATTGTATTTGACATTTTGATTGGCGGTGGTGGTGGTGGTGGTGTGGGCGAAGTTGTATGTTGTGGAGGTGAAGATGGAGGTGGTGTGGACAGATGAGGTATTCACGTAAAACCCTGTCTTATCAACTGGACAACGCTCTGCAATGAAGCCTATGCTGCTCCCTTGTCATCACTCACAAGAGGTTCAATCAACGGGCTATATTTAGGGCCTGTTCTTCCCCTATCCTTGAAGAGCTTCCCACTTTGCATAGCTCCAAACATCAAGGCAGTGGCATAACTCGTTTCTCACACAACAACATCTTAATCCAAGTATTCAAAGATCTTAGATACTTACCACATAGTCCTTTGAAGAAGTGGCACTCTGCTTCACTGTAACTAACTAAGGTGTCGACCACGAACTCTGTAACAAATCCTCCTATAACCTGATCAAGCTAATGGTCAACAGCGTGCACGATCTTATCTTCAGAAGCTTCTAGCCTTCGCACTAATTTTGGAGTCCACACTATTGGACCGTCAAGCTTCCATCTCCCTTAGTTGTTTGCCAATTTAGCTATCCACTCGTATAGTTCAATTGGGAAGGTGCAGAACAAAATTTTGTCTATTTCTATGTACAAATATCTGTCCAACCACTTTTCTTTTGTCAGGCACGGATTCTTGTTTTCCTGCACTGCGAATTCATGGATCTTTCTATCCAACCACTTCTCAATTTCCTTCTTGGTCGGATTCCTGTGATGCAACATCACACATATCTTTATTCAAACCTCGATCTTGAGAATGGAACCATTTTCTAGCTTAGGGGGTCCTAACCCGAGTTTAGAGATAGTTGCACCAAACAAATCCCTACACTACTGGCCCTTTCAGCATCAATCTGCAGTGCGCTGACTGAAATCTCACGTGAAGCAGTATGGGGGGATGTCAGAACCAAGTTTCCACGCCCAAAGATCTATGTGATGTCCTACTATGACCTAGATATGCCTTCATGCAAACTCCTAAGCCCTGAAGGCTTATCACTGTGACTCCCTTTGACTAGCCTCTAGACCTCCGCGAAGGTCTACGACTGGCTTTTGTGGACCCTGAACAGGCGAATTAGCTACTTACGCACACCATAGATTACTCTTAGATCATTATTTACTCAAATCTACCTAAGCGTTCGATAACTTTAACAGAAAGCGTTAGGATCTTCGTGTAATCACTTAACATTAATTGGGTTTAGTTAGTAATACAGATCAAGTAAAGTCGCGCATCAATTTATCTTTATTTCATAAAAACATCATTCATCATAGCTTATACCACAATCATACATAACAGAAGTAAAGAGCTAAAGCATAGGAATTTCTGCAATAATCTTCTTTATTGATCTTCAATATAGGTTTACAGACTCAATACTTCCCTGCACACTCAGCTGTAGGGGTCCACGCACTCAGCTGCAGACACTACTCTAGGTCTCTACGCACTCATCTGCAGAACCTTTTCCCCTCTAAGACTACTTCTCTACGATAGACTCCTTCACTTGTACCCATATACCAACTTCAATTACTTGCCTTAGAATCTCTAAGACACACTTATTTATACAATCCCATGGTCCACGAACCATGGGTAGATCTTCAAAAACTGGCTCAATCTTACACAAAGGAGGGTAAAACCTTTTTTTTTTACTCTTAACTAGCTACACACTCCACGACAACAATTTGCAGAGACTTTACATCTTTTTACATCAAAACTTGGGCTTTTGCCCCAAAACTGGCCCCAAGGGACCCCATCCCAACACTAGTCTTTTCAAAAGGATAAAAGCTCTATTAGTATACTTATGGTTTGGCTTCCCTAGGAGTAATATAGTAAAGCATAAAATATAATGTAACATTATTAACGAATGCATAATAAAATACTTCCCAGCTTACCAAAAAGAAATCTAGTAAGAATATTAAAGAAAATAATAAATGATTGACCCATACAGAGAGACGTACTCTATTGACATGTGTCGTACGGGCATATTGTACAACCATTAAGACTTGTAGTGTTCACACTCCTTGTCAAATTATTTATGGAAAATAAGTTGTCGTGCCAGTTGAGCTTGACATTACTTCTTTAAGGTTAGCATTACAAGCTGAAGAGTTAAATTCAATGAATATTCCTCATAGAATTAATGATCTCTTAGTCTTAAACGAACAAAGGGACCATTCTTTAAGGAATTTGAAATGAAGGTAGAAGATAGCTAAAAAAAAAATTGATTAAAAATCAAAGATAGTTGTCTTTGTAGCTGGTGCAAAAGTTTTGATATGGAATTCCACTCATGCAGATAAAGGGAATCATACTAAGTCTTACAAATTATGGTTAGGACCATATGTAATTGCTTTTGTTGTACTTGGAAATAATTCATTTTTTATCAAAGATGAACATGAAATATTTTCTTTCTACACCACAAATGATTCATATTTGAAACATCCTATTAAACCTAAAAAATAATAAAGGAATTTTTTTAAAAATGTTTGTGTAAATAAATAAATTTGGTTTTATATTTCACTTGTTTTTTTTTATTGATTTCCTTTTTTAATTTTTTCTTCCTTTATTTTTATTTCTCTTTTCTATTACAAGTTTCAAAATTGATCTAGAATAAGAATTTTTTGGGATTTTACATAAATTTAACAAGAATATCACTAATTTTTGCTGATGTTGAAGATTGAAAACAATCAGTTTCAATGAAAATACAGTTTGTATGTTCACAATGTTGTTTTGTTGAGTAGTTGTTCATTTATGAAAGGTTACAACTTGTACAAGCTTGATAGACTAAGCCTCTCCTTCTCCTCCTTTTCCTTGCTTCATTCCCAAGAGAGATTATTTTTGGCATACTGGATATAGACTTATTATGCCTTTAGTCTGTGCAATTTTCTTCAATGAAATAATTTAAAAATTCAACATTTTAGGAGACCAATTAATGGCATGATTTTGAAATATGACCTTCTCCAAAACTATAAATTATGGATTCTAGCATAATGTAAGAAAACTACCATGTGGAGTTGCCATGTGTTGGCTCATATATGACTCACATGTTATTAAGCCTACAAATCTATTACAAAGCTTTATATATCTTATGTTGAATGTAAACTAATGTAGATGGGATTTCATTAGCAAGAAAGTTATGTGTTACATGGCTTTAAAATATTTGAAGTCACATATATTTCAAAAAAATGATAAAGAATATGGTTTCACACTGCATATGAATAGATTATTTAGTATATGAAGGGCCTCAGGTTGTAAATACTTATAAAGATATGGTTACAATGTTGTGTGAATATATATAATTAGTGATAGTAACATCTTATTGATTGAATGTGTTGTGGTTTGGGAAAATTGTTGTCACATAAAGTGGTTATTTATGTGATGTTTTTTTTGATACATTAATCATAAGACATGGTGGTATAATCATGAAAATGAAACAAGGAAAAATGCATATGGAATAGGTTGCAAGTTATATGGTTGGTTTCACAACCTAGGTGGCATGCATCCTATAGCCATTAATGAGATTGGTAGCCAATTTAATGGCACAAAACACCAATTTAGATACTACTATTGAAGTGATTAAGGCTTAGACTAGGGTTTCATTTTCTTTGTTTGAACTTGGAAGAGTGCAACTCTATTACTAGTTAAATTGAGAACAACTCTAATGTTGTGACCATTGGGTATTGAACTTGTGGGAGAATTATCCTACTTCAAACTTTTTTTCTGTCGTTGTTGAATACCTCCATACATTTTTTTCATTTATCATCCTCCCCTACATCCTTTCCACAATTAAGACATGTTACATACACATTTTATGTTATGAAACTAAATTCGGTTTTAAAGTGTGTGTGTGTATATATCTATATCTATATATATATATATAAGATGTTGATTCAGACATGTGGCAAGTAAAATATATCTTTTAAAGAAAAGATTTCAAGGTTGTGATTATCTCTTTGAGGTATTAAGTTATAAAGACTTTAACTACTGATGTAAAGCATGAAAAATTTGACGTGCAAGTGGTATTTAGTGGTTATCCTTGGTCAATTTTGAAATTATTTGTTATTTATTTCAAAGTATTGATTCCATTATTCTTGAGTTTGGGACATGCAAAATTACATTTAATAAATTATTGTCAAAGTTACTTACTTTTGTACATATAGTAAATCCTTGCATATTGCATGGATATGAACTTTGAATGGTTTTTATTGCATATGCTTAGATGATATTTTTAGCAAAGGTTCAAGAGGAAATATGAGAGGACAAGGGAGAAAGCGAAATTTCATATGCAAAGTGTGCAAAAATAAGAGGGTTAACTTCTTTATTCATTTTAATCCTAACTATGATGAATTCAATCAATTAGTGAAAATCAGGCACTTAAATTTGTGTGCACAACAAGCCTTGACACAATCCTTTGTCCCACAAATGTTCCATTAAAACCACATCCTAGCATAAAGGACATCCCTAAACAACAATATTAGCCTATGCATGATGGATGGGAAGACTTTATGTTTCCAGTTGAAAATAACAAAAAAAATAGAAGAAGAATATAGATAAACAACTAGATATTAATCCACTTCGAGAGGGAAACCTCATTTACATCACATAAATGAACAATTCTTGGATGATTCAAATGGAAAGACTTCCTTGGTGTATATAGGAGTCTAAGGGGTCAAAATATAATTAGGGCCAACATAAAAACAATAATGTAAGGAAACAACAATAACAATTGTGGGCTTCTATGGGGCGCAACAATAACAAAATGGGGGCTACACTAGTATTATAGGGACCTAGCATGCCCCTCTCCTTCAAAAAAGTGTTTTCCTCAACACTTGTTTAGTTCCAGATGCTTCTGAATAAAATAATCACCCTCCCATGTGGAGTATTCATTAGGTAAGTTCTTCCACTTAATGAGATAATCTAAAATTAATATGTTCCTTAGCTATCAGATTCTTCTTTCTATGATTGCTTCAGGCTCCAATATGATTTTTCCTTCCTCGTCAAGTTTTGGAAATATAGTTTGAACTGGAAGCTTGTCACCTATAACCTTCTTTAAGCATGAAACATGGAAAACTAGGTGTACTCGTGAAGAGGCAGGTAGCTCCAATTTGTATGCCATAGTACCAATCTTTTGTAATACCTTGTAAGGGCCATATTACTTGAGTGATACTATATTATCCTTCTTAGCTTGCTTGAGCGACATTTTTTTGTATGGTTCTAGTTGTAAAAATACCCAATTGCCCACATCAAAAATTCTTTCACTGCGATGTTGATCTACCTGTTGTTTCATTTGATTATGTGCTAGAGTCAAGTTATCCTTTAAGAGTTGGATAAATTATCATTGATGTTGGATGTGATATTCCACTGCTTGAACCTTTGAATTGTCTCTTAAATATGATGTGATGGAATGGATGATATCCATAAAGCACCATAAATTGGGTGATTTTTGCTGTAGTATGGAATGAAGTCTTATACCACCATTATGTCAGGGCTAACCAATTGATCCCTTGTGTTTTTTTATCAGATACAAAGCAATGAAGATATCCTTCCAAAACTTTTTTTACTATATTAGTTTTCCCATCAGATAGAGGATGATAAGATGAGTTATGGGCTACTTGAATACCAAGACAACCAAATAATTTTGTCCAAAATTTTCAAGTGAAAATGGGATCTCTATCACTTCTAATAATCTTTGGGTTTCTGTGTAGATTTTGAATTGTTTATGTATATGCAATAGCGACTATATTGGATTTGAAAGGATGAGATAGTGCACAAAATTGTGCATACTTGGTAAGTCTATCAACTACCACTATCATGACACTCTTTCCTTCAGACTTGGGTAAACCTATGATAAAATCCATTGAGACATGTTCCCAACACTGACTTGGAATGGTTAATGGTTGTATAAGACCCAGGGTCGTAATTGTCTCAACTTTATTTTGTTGGCAAACCAAACATTCCCTAACAAACTTATAAATATCAAATTTAAGTCCATCCCAAAAAATCCCTTTTGACCTAGTGGTAAGTTTTTTAAAATCATGAGTGCCTTCTATAGGAGAGGTGTGCAATTCTAAAAGAACCTTTTGTTTAAGTTGGGAGTTCTTAGATAAATAAATAAATGAACCATAATACCACTGTGAATCATTTTTACAAATAAATGAATCAAATTCGATGGTATCTTGTTGAAATTTTTGAATGAGTGTCCATAACTCTTCATCATTCTTCCATTCATCCCTTGATTCAGTTATCCAATCAGGTTGGATAATAAAAAATGGCATATAGAAATTCTGCCACATCCTCATCCCTTCTTGAGAGTGCATCAGCAGCAACATTTTTCTTCCCTTTTTTGTATATGGTTTCAAATTCATAAACCAACATCTTTGTGAACCATTTTTTCTATTATTCTGAAGATAATATTTGTTGCATGAAGTATTTAAGGTTATCATGATCTGTTTTTACCTTGAAGTGTATTCCCATCAGTAACATCATTTCTTCAATGCATGTAGTATTTCCAACATTTCCTTCTCATAAATAGGTTTCTGTAAATAATTTCCCTTAATTGTATAACTTTCAAAAGAAATGGGTCTTCCTTCTTCTATTAAAACAACACCAATTTCATTTCTTGAGGCACCACATTCCACAATAAAGGTTTTTGTTAAGTTTGGTGTAGCTAATACCAGAGCTCGACACATTTCCTATTTAAGATGTTCAAAGGCCTTAACTTCTTCTAGAGTCCAAAAATATGCATCTTTCTTTAGTAATTTTGTTAGAGGTGTTGTGATCGTCCCATAGTTATTAACAAATTTGTGATGATAGCCTGTCAACCTAAGAAATCTTCAAAGATGCCTTAAGGTTGTGGGTATTTTCCATTTCTTAATGGCTTTGATTTTGTAGGGTCTGCCTTAACACCCTCATGGGATACAATATGACCCAAATATTCCACTTCCTATACTCCAAAGAAACATTTGGAAGATTTTTCATACAGTTGTTTCTCCTCCAATAGTTAGAGCACCCTCTCAACATGTTGTACATGATCTTTCCAAGACTTGTTATAGATTAGTCTATCATAAAAAATATTAACACAAATTTTCTAAGGAAGGGTTTGAAAGTGGAATTCATCAAACCTTTAAATGTGGAAGGTGCATTAGAAAGGCTAAAAGGCATGACCAAAAATTCATAATTACCTTGATGAGTTCTAAATGTTGTTTTCAGAATGTCTTTTGTCTTCATTTTAATTTGATGATATCCTGAACAAAGATCCAACTTTGTGAAGTAAATTTATAAATGTGGTTCATCCTCTATTTTCTCCTTTGCTTATAGAATTTATAGAGTTTCTTTTGCACCCCCACGTTGTACTTAGATTGGACATATCTTTCTAATCCCACTGACATTGATCACTCTATAATTTGGATGCATACGCCATGATCCATCCTTCTTGTTCACAAATACTACTAGAGAAGAGAAAGAACTTTGGCTAGGTTGAATTATACCTGCCTCTAGCATTTCTACAGCCATATGTTCAATTTCACTCTTTTGGGCATACAGATATATGTAAGGTCTAATTTTTGTAGGAATAGTTCCTAGAATAAAGTGAATAGCATGATCATGACCACGAATAGGTGGGAGACTTTTGAGAGTGTCAAATACCTTGGAATGATTGTCAAGGACTCTTTGGAGATCTAGAGAAATAGATGACTTAGACATTTGAACATCTAGTGAACATAATTGTTCAATTACCCCCATTGTTCCTTCTTCAAAATCTTTGTCATTCCATTAGAGTGGATTATCTTCCCAGGTTTCCCTACAATACCCCTTAATTCCATTTCCTTTCATTCCAAGAAAAAATTCAATAAAAGTTATCATCCCCAAAGATTGTAACCATTGGACTCCTAATAAAACATCGGCACCACCCATCGGAATGGAAAGAAATGGATTTTTCAATACATATTCCCCCATGGTTAAATTGATATTATGGCACTTCCTTAAGCAGTTCATACTTCCTCCATTTGCATCAATCACTTGACACTCTCATGTTGGGTGTGGAAAGAAATTCAAATCCTTGGTTATCTTACAATGATTAAAATTATGAGTACTACCTTAATAAATCAACACTATTACCTTTTTCTTCTTGATATATCCTTTTATCTTGAGAGTTTGAGGAGTGGTAGTTCTTGCTAAAGCATTACAAGATATGGTCAGATTCATTTTCTTCAACCCCTAGGGTTGGTTCCTGGTGTACATCTTCTTCTTTTGATGTTTCTTTTTCATGTTCTTCCTCCTCTTCACAGTATATGTAAAATAACTTATTCTCAATGCTCTTATGACCTTAAGTGTATTTTTTATCACAACTGTAACAAATCCCTTTTCTCTTTTTCCTCTAGTTTTTGTGGTGTCAACCTTGTAGGTTGTGGTAAGCTAGGAGTGAAAACACTTCCATATTTATAGTTCAGTGGTAGACCTCCTTGTTGTCTTAATTTTTCTTTCAACTTTTCTTGATACTCTGAATGCATTCTCTAATGACTTGGGTTCCCAAAGTCGAACCTCATGTTGTATGTTATCCTTTAAATTCCCTATGAAGATATCAATCATATGCTCCTCTAGAATATCAATTACCTTGATATTCAATCCGTGAAAGTATTCAATGTGCTCCCTAACTGAACCCTTTTGTTTGAGATTTAGCATTTGGCTAAAGAGGGTATTGCTCTTTGTATCCTGATAATGTTCTATCAATCCTTCATAAAAATTGTCCAAGTGACTAGTGCTTTACGAGAACAAATACTTCGATACCATGCAAATTGATTGGGTTCTAATTATAAAGATGCAATGCGTACCTTTTGTGTGTGTTTCATATCGTGTAGATCAAAGAATTTCTCCATCTGTAGTATCCATGTTATCGTATCCTTGCCATCAAACTTCTTCATATCAATATTTGGATTGTGGTTAGCCATCAAACCACTATTGGAGTCTCTAAAATCATAATTCATATTCTTTTTTCCTCATCCTTATTTTCATGGAATACCTTTTCATCACTAGGAAGCCTTTCTTGCAACAAAATTTTCAAACCTTCCTTGAACCCTTCCATCTTAACATTCATTATCGCTTCCATGTCTACTTTTAAACCATCCTTCAAAACTCCCACGTCCTCTTTTATTGTTGCTTTTAAACTGTTTTATTTCATTTTTTGTTGCTCTTTGTGAGAGTGAAATTTGTTGCACTTGGTCCCATAATTTTGATATATCATGTTGCATTTCTTCCTCTTCTTCATGTTTCATAGTCATTTTTTTGTTGGACTAATAGGTGTATCAATTGTTGTTGTGAGGGATATTGGAACCAAATAATGATATTTATGCTTCATTATTCCCTTTGAATTACTTCAAACTAATTTTTCAAACAAAATTTAAACGAATTTAAAAAACACACACCTTTTTTCTTACTTTTTGGAGCTTGACCTTGAAATTGTTGTATCTCTGTAATTTCAAGCTCCCATGGTCTAAAACTTGTTGGGTCCTTCATTTTTAGTAATGGTTTTATAAAATTTTGGTTACAATTTGGCTTGAAAGCGATTGTGGAGAAGATGAGCATAAACGATAAGATAAATGATCAAATCAGCTAGAAACCAAGAACTAAATAAGGAAGTGGTAGAAATAAGTTACAAGTAGTTACCTCGGGATTCACAGAAGTTGTGAAAGGAGGATGTGAGCACTAGATTTTGAAAATATCAAAAGATGAAAAGGATAAAGACACTCATATTTTGTCAAAGTGGACCCGATCAAATGGAAAAAGTGAACTAGATCAAGTGAGTGGGATCAAGGAGAAAATCTATAAAAGGCTATCAGAAATGAGCTCGAGAGAGAAGTTCCAGCCTATGTCGAAATGTTGTCGAGTTGGAGTCTATATTCCTTAGCTAATTTTCATTGTAATTTTGTTTTATAGTCTAGCTCATATATGTTATAAAATATCTCACATCCTTGAGAGGATCTACAATGTAATGGACCTGGATGTTAATAAAATGAAGTGTTTTGGGGAATGATTCTGTGTATTGGTGTTGGATTGAATATTCTTTGAGTGGCTTATTAAAAAAATTTAAATCGTGTTTATGTGAAACTTTTAGTATTTTCTTTTGTGGAATGTTTTTTTTATTATAAGATTTGAGTTTCTTTCCACGAATAAATATAATTTTCATCTGATGAATGATACAATTGTTAAGACCCTCTTTGCCACTACATCTGATCCCTTCTATCTTTAATTTTCTTGGCATGCCTTAGGTGAGATGCTTCTTCCTTCGGAGGAGTGAAATGTCAACATCATGCTAAACTACGGTGAAGCTTTTTGTTGGAAACCTGAGGTCGAATCCTGGGTCTTAATTTATATAAGTTTTGCGCCAACAAATGATTTCATTGTTGGAACTTGAACCCATATCTCTCAAGTTCAGCCAAGTATCCTAACCAGCTAGACTACAACAAACTTAGTTCATATGCATCTTTTAGATACTGAGCTAACTAGAGCTGTTGACTTTTGGGTACAAGCGACTTTAGAAGGATATATTATTGATTTTGTTGTTAAAAATAATTAGTCTTTTTCCAAGATGGAAGCAGTATTTAAATACGGGTTGCAAGGAAGGTCGTTGAAGGAGATTCCTTTGTGGATCAAGATCCTCATGGTCGAAGAACACATGTTTTTGTTTCGAGAAAACAATATGGCTGCTTAAAACCCTGGGTACTAGGGGTTAGGGTTTAGGGGGGAGAAATGTTGCTCATTTCTAGAGGATGAGGGGGAGTTGCAATGAATCAGGAGGTGTCGCTGAGAGCATGAGACTTTAGAGTGATAAGAAGGGAAAATATAGCTGACAAGTGGAGGGAAAATAAGTTAAAAGAGATTAGAAATAGAAGAAGAGAATTGCAGGGAATAGGCAAAGTTTTGAGTAGTCCTGCATTATGGAGAGAAGGAATGGCTAGCAAAGAGTTGCAAAATAATGGAATAGGTGGCGCATCTCACTCTGGAAAATTAGGAGCTACCATTGGAGGTGTTGCAGGGAGTCTGAATAGGAGAGATGGACCCCACCAGGAGTTGAGAGAATTCCAGACACCTAAAGTGCTTAAGCACTCAATTGCGATCAATGGTGAGCATACTCTAGCAAACGATGGAATGCATTTTGTGATGATGTCAACATTTTCACTCCTTTGCATGGAAGAAGTGTCTTACCTAAGGCATGCTATGACAATCAAAGATAGAAGGGATCAAATGTAGTGGGGAAGAGTGTCTTAACAATTGGATCGTTCATCATATGGAAATTATATTTATCAGTGGAAAGAAACTCAGAGCTTATTACAATAAAAATATTCTGCAATAGTAAATATTAAAAGTTGCACATAAAAAATGTTTTAAAATTTTTAATAGGCCACTCAAACAATATTCATTCCAAAGCCAATACACAGAATCATTCCCTACAACACCTCATTTTATTATCATCCAAGGCCATTACATTATAGATATTCTCAAGGATGTGAGATGTTTCATAGTATATCATATATGGAATATAAAAAAAAATTACAATGAAAATCAAATAAGGAATCCAAACTCCAACCCGACATTATTTCAAGATAGGTTGGAACTTCTCTTGAGATCATTTCTAATATCCTTTTACAGGTTTTCTCCCTTGATCCCATTCACTTGATCTAGTCCACTTTTTCCATTTGATCGAGTCCACTTTGACAAAATCTTAGTGTCCTGATCCTTATCATATTTTGATCTTTTGAAAATTTAACGCATGCATCCTCCTTTCATAGCTTTTGCAAATCCCAAGGTAACTACCTTTAACTTCTTTCTGTCGCTTCCTTTTTTGTTCTCGACTTCTGGTTGATTTGATCATCTATTGTGCCACTTCTATTAATCTTCTCCAAAACCACTATTTGACCAAATTTTAATTATTATTTTCCAAACCACAACCACTTCTTTCAAACCCCATAAGTTAGACATAAATTGGATTCTTCAAGAGAAAGTTATACTAAATCTCCCACAATGACCTAATTATGAACTGGTACAATATAGTGAACTTGTATAGATTTCCATGTGTCACTGTTATGGCCTTCAACCATAAAACTTGTCCCCATGAAAGTAAAGTCCATGCACTTTTAGTCATTTTTTACGAAATTCAAATCTAATCATCAAAGAGAAAGTTATGATGATTTTCCCTAGGTCACATGTTTAAGACTGAATTTTGTAGTTTGCAAAAACCTTAAATTCCTTGGACCATATCTCCAAAAATATAATGAAAAAAGATCTAAAATTTTTATATGAAGTTCACCAATATTTCGACTCCACGTGGTAAATTTTTCAGCTTCTGAATCCTCATAGAAAAAAGTTATAGCTAAAATTCCAATATGACCTATTTGAAGCAGTAAAACCTTAGAATCCAAAGCTCTAATGCCAAATGTTATGTTTCCAGCTGAAAATGACAAAAAAATAAAAGAAGAATATAGATCAATGACTATATATAAATCCACTCCAAGGGGGAAACCTTCTTTATATCACATATATGAATAATTTTTGGATGATTCAAATGACAAGACCTCCTTGGTATATAAAGGAGTCTAAGGGGTCAAAATATAATTAGGGCCTACATAACAATAATAATGTAAGGGCCCAAAAACAATAATAGTGAAATTCTATGGGGAACAACAATAACAAAATGGGGGATACACTAGTATTTGTAGGTTTTAACCCCGTACAGAAATTACCTGCATACGAATTCTAAAACACAGAAAATAAACAATGTGAGAGCATAACACATAAAACACATATACACAGAGATTTCCCCTTGGATCCCAAAAATGGGACTACCAGCTTGATTTTTCATTATGTTCCTTTCAATGTTATAATACATATTTATACATGCCGAAGCATCCAATACCATGGACCGAAAACCATCGCGTACAAAACCATGGACCGAAAAGCCATCGCGTCCAAAAAACATGTGCGAAGATCATGCACAAAAACATAGGTGGGTCCACCCAACCTAACATAGGGTCCAAAACCAAAATTTTCTGGGGCGTTGCCCCAAACCCCATAAAGTGGGCTTACGGGTACCTCTGAGACCCCCTGTGACCTCCCCCCCTCTAACCCCCGGTTAACTGGAAAGAATATAACACAACCCAACATTCTCCCACTTGTTGTTTTCTTTCCACAAGGGGCTACAAGAGAGCTTAGTTATTTATCTAGCCCTGCAACGGCCATTGTTTCTCTACACCAAGAGAACTTCTCAGAGCTCACAGATTTTGTCAATGCATTTGCAGTATTCTTCAAAGTTTCCACCTTTACCAGCAACACCTTTTTCTCTTCTATCATATCCCTCACAAAATGATATTGAACATCAATGTGCTTTGTCTTTGAATGATATGCGGGGTTCTTTGCCAAGAAAATTGCACTTTTACTATACTAACCCCATACTTTAACACAATCTCTATAACCAAACTGCTTCCGTGCTTGCATGAGTGGCTGCCATGTATTTTGCCACTATAGGTGATAGTGCCACTACAAATTATTTCTTACTCATCCAACTGATTGCACCTCCAAATAGGTTAAACACATACCCACTTGTAGATCTTCTCTGATCCAAATCTCCAGCCCAGTCCGCATCAACAAAGCCATGAATATCCAACACTCTGTACAATCCTGGTCTTCCTTGGTAGCACAAACCATAATCACTAGTGCCACGCAAATACCTGAAAACTCGCTTCACTGTTGTCTAGTGCTCCTTCCCTGGTTTTGACATAATCCTACTCAATACTCCCACTGCATGTGAAATGTCTGGTCTAGTACAGACCATTGCATACATCAAGCTATCGACTGCACTTGCATATGGAACACGGGACATGTCCTCTTCCTCTTCTTGTGTCTTGGGACACTGTTCAGCAGATAACCTCAGGCCTACAGGAATAGGAACCTTCACCGGTTTACTATCCTGCATATTAAACCTCTGCAATATTGTCTCGACATACTTCCTCTGGTTTAACCAGAGCTTCCTCTCTGCCCGATCTCTTTTAATTTCCATGCCCAAAATATAGTTTGCAGCACCGAGATCTTTCATGTCGAATTTGGAGGACAATTGGGTCTTCAAATCCTGGATAATTTCTTTGTCATTTCCAACCGGTAACATATCATCCACATACAAGACCAGATAAATAACACAGTCACCAATTAATTTAAAATACACACAATGATCTTCTTTGCTTCTGGTGAAGCCAAGTCCCCGTATAAATGTATCAAATTTCTGATACCACATCCTTGGTGAGTGTTTTAACCCATACAGAGACTTATTTAACTTGCATACCAATTCTTTCTTGCCCTTCACCACAAAGCCTTTAGGTTGCTTCATGTAGATTTCCTCTTCCAAATCCCCGTGAAGAAATTTTGTCTTCAGATCCATTTATTCTACCTCAAAATCAAAAGCAGCAGCAACATATAAAAGTAATCTAATAGAAGTTACCTTGGCAACAGCAGAAAAAATATCATGAAAATAAATTCCTGGTACCTGGGAATAACATTTTGCTACCAACCGAGCTTTGTATTTCTCCACCTTTCCTTCTGCAATTGTCTTATTCTTGAACACCCATTTTCTACCAATGGGTTTCCTTCCATCCGACAACTCCACTAGATCCCAAGCCTCATTTTTGTGCAAATATGCCATTTCATCAACCATGGCCTCTTTCTAGAGTTTTCCATCCTCTGAATCTACTGCTTCTTTCACAGTTCTGGGATCATCATCAGTAATAGATAAAGCAAAATTTGAATAGAAAGCAGATGGACTATACCTTTCTGGTTGCCTTCTTTCTCGAATTGATCTTCTCACACCCGGAGTTTGTGGCCCTTCATCTTTTGAGTCCTCCTCTGCTGGAGAGTCTAATTCTTCCTCCTTTAGCTCAAACTCTATCTTCTCATGTTCCTTTGGTTGAACTTCATGTTTAATAACATCTTTCACCTCTCTAAACACCACATCTCGGGTGTACACAACCTTCCTTGTTACTGGGTTCCAAAGCTTATAACCCTTTAAACCATCCTTATACCCAATAAAGATGCACTTTTCAGATTTACTATCCAACTTGGTTCATTTCTCCTTTGGAACATGTACATATGCATCACATCCAAATACCCTCAGATGTGAAAGAGAGGGTTTCTTACTAGTCCATACTTTTTGTGGAGTCTTA
>APFE031153718.1:188788-213614 GCA_000404065.3 Pinus taeda | reverse complement strand
TGTTCCTTTCAATGTTATAATACATATTTATACATGTCGAAGCATCCAATACCATGGACCAAAAACCATCGCGTCCAAAAACATGGACCAAAAAACCATCGTGTCCAAAAAACACGTGCGAAGATCATGCACAAAACCATAGGTGGGTCCGCCCAACCTAACATAGGGTCCAAAACCAAAATTTTCCAGGGCGTTGCCTTGGACCCCATAAAGTGGGGTTACGGGTACCTCTCAAACCCCCTGTGACCTTCGCCCCTCTAACCACCGGTTAACTACGTGGGCTAGTCGTGGAAAGAATATAACACAACCCAACAATATTATAGGTACCTAATAGAGGCTAATCTTATTAGGCATTCATCATTGAATTGTTAATTGAGTAGCAATCTCAATATGCCACCTCTAGCACTTTCCACCTATTTTTACTTTTCCAAGTAAATTCATAATGTTGATAAAACAACCTTTGTTTGAAACCCCCTTACCAAAAGAAGACAAAGCTAAAATTCATGCTGAGGAACTCCCAAGTAATAAATCATCCCAGTCAACATCACATCATTCCAAGTCACAAGCTCAAAAAATAGGGATGATGGAAAAATAAAGATTTGTTTTAAAGATATGCACCCATATTTGTTTTAATAAGATGCTTTTTATTTCAAGGCAATACTTGGAGTTTTAAAACATTTTAAGATATTAAGGTTTTGGCTGGTAGTGATGATATGGCATTTAATTTTAGGAAAACTAAAAAATTATTATATTTTCAAATGTTAATAAAAGGGATACAAGTGTTATTATCTTGATTATGATGTTATGTTTAATGAGGTATCTTTATGCCATTATCTGTTAAGCATGTTTTAAATTGAGTCACGCAAATCTTATTTATGTTATAAATTTCATAAGTTGAGTGTAGTGGGGCTCCACCTACTTTTAGTTAAAGTTGTGGAAATAGTTTTGTAGCCCTTTATGTGTTAATTATATTCTCCATTGATATTTCGAGAACCAAACAATAATAATAATTATTGAAGGAAACAATTGAAGTGAATAATTGTTTGGTCCAAGTAAAAAAAAAGGAAGAGGTTATGATGGAAAAAGAGGGGAGTTTACGGAAGGTATTCCAAAGATTTGAATTAAATATCTGATCATTATTCATTTTCCATTCTAAGTATTCTTTGTTGGAAATAATACTTAGAGGGGGGGTGAATCAGTATTAGCAAGTCAATAATATTTCATTTCCATACTCAAATTCATATACGCTACTTCAGTTAATGGAACTTGCGTGTATACACAACTTTTATTAAGGCAACCAACATATATCCTGAAAACTTATGATTCAGTTAATTTTTTCATATGTTGACATTTAATCAGTGCATCAGAACCATATAAACAGTAACCCGATGCAGCAAAACAGAACAAACAATCACACACACATGAACACAAGATATAAGGTGGAAACCCAATGTGGGTGAAAACCACCTGCTACAATCGTCTCTATCTTCTTTTAATAAGAAACTTCTTTTTACAATTTTTGTACTGGTGCAGTCTTATACCAGTACGCAGGATTCTATCTGCAAAAGGCTACAACCTTCTCTCGTTCTCCAGCTTCTCCTGAAAAGGAGCTACAACCCCCTAGCTCTTGTACTAGTTGTGTGTTTACTAGTACGTAGGTGCAGGCCTACAGAAGGCTACAACCTTCTCTTTTCTTTCAGGGACCATGCTTCATAAATTTTTAGACTGGATCCATCAATAACATCAATCAACCATCAATTATATCTGCATCAACCAATCTCCTTTGCACTAACCAAAATTGAATCAATCAATTACTTCTCAGAATGTTCTAACCTGAATACAGTGACAGTAACCAGAACCCAAATCGAAACCCAGGACACTACAACAATGAACAAAAGTAGCTAAAGAATATTTAATTAGGTATACGCTACGTCAATGTGTCGAACCTGTGTAGATACACCATTATCTCAAGGCGAACCTGCGTATATGTTGTTTAGATATGCAGAACCAGCATGTATACACGCCTTTGCTAAAGTGAACCTGCGTATAGATATGTAAATGATGATTTAAACTTTACCATAATTCTAGACATCAGTTATACCCAGATCATCATATTTTACAGATTACAACATGCGCCATTTATTCAGATAAAAGATCAAAACCACACAAAGATACTTCTCTTCAAGCCTTACGATCTTGACCCATCAATAGAACTTATCCTTCATCAAGCGCTCAGGTTCATCCTTGATTCAGATCCAACTGTGCACCATAACCCAATAACCTGTATTCTAGACCTTGCTCTTCATTAGATATTCAATTCCTGAGTACTCTTGCCTAATGATCTTCTCCTCCTTTTATAGTCTTAGGCCTTACTCAATACCATGGTCCAAAACCATTTAGAATCAATACCTTAGACCAAATACCTAGGGTCAACACTTTGGACAAGATACCTTGGACCAATACCATGGACCAAATACCACAGACCAAAACTAAGTTTTCCAACATGTATGCGCCTTTCCTTCCATGAAAGTGCGTGTGTGCACTATGCGTGCCTTTTGGTCTGCGAACCCGCGTGTACACGTGGCTTGGTCAATGGGGAACCTGCATATACCTCTCTTTCTTCATTTTGTGAGCTTGAACTGTGATCTGTCATCTGTGTGATTGCCATCAAGTACAACACCTGTGTCATAGAGCCAATTCTGTATCATAATGCCAACAATCTCCCCCCTTGGACTTGATGGCAACCCCAAGTCACTCTCCCCCTTTGTCGTCAAGGGCAAAGGGTTATGCTCCGCCTGAGTACATGTTGAATTCTCTGATATGCTAAAGTGTGTTCTCCATGCTCCCCCAAAATATAAGCAAGGTCTGTAAAAAGATGACTCTATACATACATCATAAATGACCTTCCTATCACTAATGACTCATACATACATCCATCTCCCAACCAAGTGGGGTTATACCAAGTTTGACTCATCTACCCAACCAAGTGGGTATATACCAAATTTTTATACATGTCAGAACATTACATCATCCATCCCATGCATAGTGGGGAAACAAAATAGGTTGTTTCATGACCTTGACAACAAAAGATATACATGACATAGAGATCAAATATCTAAAACAAGACTATGATAGTTATCAGCAACTATCATCAGTCACATTTGTCAAGCACCATCCAGACTAGTAACCATGATCTCCCCCTGAACCTGTTCCACTTGAATTAAAAACAACAGTGAATTTGTACCAAGATCTTCTAATATAATGCCAACAATGCATTACTATAAGTATATGCTCCCCGTGAACCTATGCTAGATGATCACTGTCAGACCCATATCATACTCCTTTCATCCTGAGTCTAGCCCAATGTTTTTCTTCAAACCAACATATACGCGACTGTATCCATAGCAACCAGCGTATGTATGCGGATATTCATCATGAAACTCCCGTACAACTACTTTTCTCTGAAATAGATAAGTTTTAACAGCAAGATGATGCATCAACTGCTCCTAGCTTCTGTCTGAGATATTCAAATGTCTCTCTAGGTAGTGGTTCGGTGAATATATCAGCAACCTGTTCTTTGGAGGGAACATACTCCAATTTGACCTTTTGTTCAAGCACTTGTTCATGTAGAAAGCGATATTTGATGGGAATGTGCTTGGTCTTGGAATGCATGACTAGATTCTTTGAAATACTGATTGCACTTGTATTATCACATAGAATGGAGATGGGTGGAGTACATGTGATCTGAATGTCTTGCAATGTTTGCATCATCCAAAGGAGTTGTGTGCAACATGATGCAACATCCACATATTCTTCTTCAGCTGTAGATAATGAAATTAAACTTTGTTTCTTGCTAAACCAAGACACTAATCTAGAACCCATATAGAATGCACCACCACTAGTGCTTTTTCCATCATCCACGCTTCCTATCCAATCTGCATCTGTATATGCATGAAGTGTAAGATCTGTATCCCTAGGATACCATAAAACAAAATTCTAAGTTCCTTGAAGATATTTGAAGATCCTTTTGACTTCCTGAAGTTGTGATTCCTTTGGATTTTCTTGGAATCTTCCAACTATTCCCACTGCATGCATGATGTCTGGTCAGGTACCTATTAGATAAAGCAAACTGCCAATCATGGATCTGTAGGTTGGTTGATGTACTGCTGCTGATTCATCATTTGAGCTGAGACTGCATCCTGTTACCATGGGGGTATATACTGGTTTAGAATCTTCCATGCCGTATTTTTTCAAGATCTACTTGAGATACTTGGTTTGTGAGAGAAAAATACCATCTTTCTTTTGTTGAACTTGTAGACCAAGAAAATATGTGAGTTCACCAAGCAGGGACATTTCAAATTCTTGCTGCATTACCAAAGCAAATTTTTGACTCATGGCTTCTTCATTGCTACCAAAAATGTATCATCAACATACACTACAAGTATTAGCAATTTATCATTATCAATCTTTGTATATATATTGCTATGAATTGATCCTTTTGAAAAGCCTTGTTGATGGAGGTATTTGTCAAGACGATAATACTAGGCCCTTGGAGCTTATTTTAGACCATAGAGAGCCTTTCTGAGTTGACATACAAGTTTTGGATCATTTCCAAGGATGAATCCGTCTGGTTTCTCAATATATACTTCTTCTTCTAAGTATCCATTAAGAAAGGCAACTTTTACATCCATTTGGTATACTTTGAATTTCTGAAAGCTAGAAAGAGCAAGGAACATTCTTATGGCTTCAAGTCTAGCAACAAGTGAAAAAGTCTCTTCAAAATCTATACCTTCTTGTTGAGCATATCCTTTACAAACAAGTCTAGCCTTTTTTCTGATAACTTCACCATTTTCATTCAGCTTGTTTTTAAATATCCATTTGGTTCCTATGATATTCTTATCATGTGATCTAGGAACTAATTCCCAAGTATTATTCTTTTCAATTTTCTCAAGTTCTTCATTCATGGCCTTGGCCCAACATTCATCTTTGCATGCTTCACTTACATTTTCAGGTTCAATGGAGGAAAGCAATGCTAGATATCTTGAAGCTTCTGTAATAGTTCTTCTTGTCTGCACACCTGCCTCTTTCTATCCCAAAATTTGAGTCTCTGGATGATTTTTTTGAACATTCCTGGATGGAGTCTTTTCTTCTTTCGTTATCTGTTCTTCTGGTGCTTCATTGGCGTCTTCTTCAGAATTTGTCTGATTTGATGTGGAAGGATAATCCTCATCTTCTTCACACTCTTCGGTTTTTACTTGATTTGGATTTTTGCCTGCTTCATCAACCACAACATCAATACTTTCAATAATTTTCCCGAGTCTTTTATTATAACACTTATATCCTTTACTTCGGGAAGATGAACCAAGGAGAATGCCTTCATCTGCTCTAGGTTCAAACTTGCCAATTTTTTCATCAATCCTTTTGATGTAACATTTGCTTCCAAAAACTTTGAAGTATTTTACAGTAGGAGTCTTACCATACCAAAGTTCATGTGGAGTTTGAGTGCTGTTTACCCTAACGTTTGCTTTGTCGAGGATAGTGACGGCAGCCAATGCAACTTCACCCCAAAAGGTTGCAAGAGTTTCAGACTCATCTAGCATGGCACAAGGCATTTTTTGAATAGTTTTGTTCATCCTTTCTACCACTCCATTTTTCTGAGGAGTCCTTGCGATGGAGAATTCTCTTTTTATTCCATGTTCTTCACAAAAGTCAAAGATTCATCTGAGGTAAATTCCCCTCCTTGATTAGATCTGAGGCATTTGATTTTGCGATCTGATTCATTTTCAACCAAAGTTTTCAAGGCTTTGATCTTTTCAAATGCTTCATCTTTATGCTTTAGAAGTCCTATCCAACATATTCTGGAAAAATCGTCAATAAACAATATAAAGTATTCTTCTTCATGAGGTGAATTTTTCCTTGATGGACCACAAAAATAAATATGAACAAGTTTGAGAGGCTTACTAGTTGATCCTTCCTTCTCAGGGAAATGTGCTCTAGTTTGCTTACCAAATTGACATGATTTACATATTGTATTTTCTGTAATGCTGATATCAAGAAGATCATGAATAACCTGGAATTTGCATGCTTTCCTTATTTGTGGGAAGCTTATATGCCCCAATCTTCTGTGCCATAGCTAGTGTTCATCATTTTTGCTTAGATAGCATTGTTGTTGTCCTCTCTTGAATATGTATAAGTTTTTTAGTTTACTTATGCCTTTGATCACGGTTTCTCCTGTATCAAGCTCATGAACAACACATCCATTTGATCGAAATACTACTTCATTTCCTTGATCACACATTTGACTGACACTCAATAGGTTATGCTATAGACCATCAACATACATAACATTCCCAGCTTTAACCTTTTCCTTTAAGAGAACGGAGCCTTTACCTTTTATGAAATTAGGAGTATCATTTCCAAATGAGACCTTCTTTTCCTTTTCTAAGGCATTGTATGACTGAAGTTTTTCTTTATCACCTGTCATGTGTTTCGAGCATCCACTGTCGATGTACCACTGATTTTCTTGTCCTTCTGCATACAAGGCTATACCACATCTTTTTGTTTTTGGTTCTTTCTTCCTCCATATTTTGGGACTTAATGAAGTTCTCTCCTTCTGATATGTTTCTCGAAATTTACTCCTGCATTCAGAATCTTCATGACCGAAGTTGTTACAAATAGAGCATTCTATTTCATTTTCAAGAAGTGAAAAGTTATTGTAGGCCATTTTCATGATCCCTGTCACATTCCTTTGATTTTGTGCTTCTCTAGTCATGATGGTCTTGTAGGCAACACATTGAGCAGCTTTGTGTCCAAAGTTATGACATGAGAAACATTGGCCATTAAAGAAGTTCCTGTGATTATCGAATCTACTGACCTAGTGATTGTAGTTTCCATTGACATTCATTCTTGAAGCAAATTGAGTATGATTTACCTGAGGTTGGTTGTAACTTCTATTCATCCTTGAAGTAGATTGAACCCGATTTACCTGGTGATCTACTTTATGCCTTTGCTGACGATTATCAAACTGTTCACTTCTCTTTGCTGCATCAAGATAACTTTTAGTGGAGGTAGATGACTTCTGTGCTTGAGATGCTTCTTCAGTATATCTAAGACCTATCTTTATCAGAGGAGAGCACTGCACTTTGATAATTTCATCTAAATTTTCTGATCCTTTAGCAAATCTGAGATTGAGAGCTTTTGTTTTCTCAATATCTTTTCTTAGACCCACAATTTCACATTCTAGTTTTTCATTGTGTTTTTCTCTTTTAACAAGCTGGAATGTCAGAGTATCTATAATCATATTCTTTTCTTTTAAATAGACTTTAAGTTTAGAGATTTGTTCATAAAGGTCATCTTCATCTAAAGCATCCAAAAAATCATCATCTTCAAAAACCATTAGAAGTCTATAGTCATTAATATTTTCATCTTCATCACTATTTGATAAACCATCACTATCTTCATGAGTATAGTAGCTCTTCTTACTTACACTTTGTTTTCTATTCCATTTTTTTGATTCCTTACCTTTATCAAGCTTATCTTTATGAGGACGTTTGGCAGCATAATGACCGAATCTTCCACAAGCAAAACATTTGAAAGGTAGTTTACCTCTGAATCTCCCGGAACCCCGTTGAAGGTTCTTGACAAAGTTTGTTTCTTCTTCTCCTTTTGAAATATGTCCTGAATCATGGAATTCTTCTCTTCCTGAAGCTTTGAATGTAGCTTCTCTCATATCTGATGGACCTCCTTTTCTCATTTCGAAGGCAGTTAAGATTCCATGCAGCTGTGTCATAGTAATAGTCTAAAGATCCTACTTTTCTTCTATGGCAGATACTTTTGATTCAAACTTAGTAGACAAGGATATTAAAACCTTTTCAACTAAAGTAACTGCTTTTATCTCTTCATCCAAGTTCTTCATGAAATTAATAATCTCATCTATGCATAAGAAGTAACTAGCGATACTTTCATCATTGTGCATTTTGAGAGTTTCATATTGAATTCTAAGAGATTGTAATTTTGCACGTTTTACCTGATTGTCTCCTTCATAGCTTAGAACAATCTTGTCCCATATTTCTTTGGCAGTTTTGAGCTACATAACTTTGACAAATTCTGATTGTGACAGACTCCCTAATAATGAATTGACAACCTTGGCATTGGTTTCATATTGCTTCTTACCTGCCATATCTGTAGGAATTGCTAATGGAAATGTATATCCCCTTCCATGATTTCCCAGACATTTGTTCCAAGAGATTGAAGATAGGATGTAGCCCTTACCTTCCAATAAACGAAGTTTCTCCCATCAAATATTGGTGGTCTAATGGATCCCTCTCTTTCATAGTTACTCATGATAATAGATCATCCTTCAAGCGATCAAGCTTCTTCTGAAGGACCTGCTTTGATACCAATTTTTGGAAATAATACTGAGAGGGGGGCTAAATCAGTATTAGCAAGTCAATAATATTTCATTTCCATACTGAGATTCATATACGCTACTTCAGTTAATGGAACTTGTGTGTATACGCAACTTTTATTAAGGCAACCGGCGTATATACTGAAAACTTATGATTAAATTAATTTTTTCATATGTTGACCTTTAATCAGTGCATCAGAACCATATAAACAGTAACCAAGTGCAGTAAAACAGAATAGAAAATCACACACACATGAACACAAGATATAAGGTGGAAACCCAATGTGGATGAAAACCACCTGCTGCAATCGTCTCTATCTTCTTTTAATAAGAAACTTCTTTTTACAATTTTTGTACTAGAGTAGTCTTATACCAAAACATAGGCTTCTACCTGCAGAAGGATACAACCTTTTCTCTTTCTCCAGCTTCTCCTGGAAGGGACCTACAACCCCCTAGCTCTTGTACTAGTTGATGTGTTTACTAGTATGTAGGTGCAGGCCTACAGAAGGCTACAACCTTCTCTTTTCTTTCAGGGACCATGTTTCATAATTTTCAGACTGGATCCATCAATAACATCAATCAACCATCAATTATATCTCCATCAACCAATCTCCTTTTCACCAACCAAAAATGACTCAATCAATTACTTCTCAGAATGTTGTAACCCGAATACAGTGACAGCAACTAGAATCCAGAACACTACAACAACAAACAGAAGTAGCTAAAGAATATTTAATTAGGTATACACTACTTCAATGTGTCGAACCTGTGTAGATACGCCATTATCTCAAGGTGAACCTGTGTATACACTGTTTAGATATGCAGAACCAACGTGTATACGTGCCTTCGCTAAAGTGAACCTACGTACAGATCTGTAAATGATGATTTAAACTTTACCACAATTCTAAACATCAGTTATACCCAGATCATCGTATTTTATAGATTACAACATGCACCTGTTATTCAAATAAAAGATCAAAACCACATAAATATACTTCTCTTCAAGCCTTACAATCTTGACCCATCAATAGAACTTATCCTTCATCAAGCGCTCAGGTTCATACTTGATTCAGATCTAGCTATGCACCATAACCCAATAACCTGTATTCTAGATCTTGCTCTTCATTAGATATTCAATTCCTGAGTACTCTTACCTAATGATCTTCTCCTCCTTTTATAGTCTTAGGCCTTACTCAATACCATGGTCCAAAACCATTTAGAATCAATACCTTGGACCAAATACGTGGGGTCAACACTTCGGACAAGATACCTTGGACCAATACCATGGATCAAAATATCATGGACCAAATACCACGGACCAAAACTCAGGTTTTCAACATGTACGCGCCTTTCCTTCCGTGAAAGTGCGTGTGTACGCTATACGTGCCTTTTGTTCTGCGAACCCGCATGTACACGTGGCTTGGTCAATGAGGAACCTGCATATACCTCTCTTTCTTCATTTTGTGAGCCTGAACTGTGATCTGTCATCTGTGCGAATTGCCATCAAGGACAACACTTGTGTCATAGAGCCAATTCTGTATCATAATGCCAACATTCTTTGGGCTAAACTATCTTGTTGATGACATAGACATCATTAAAAGTGGTAAGGGAAGATAATGTGACATTGATTTGTGGTCTCTTTTGAGGTTGTTTGTGTTTTTATATTGGTTTGTACTTATTCGAAGTTCTAATTTTTATTTAGTTCTAATTAGTTTATCTCTAGCGTATGTTTGAATATGTATACTACATTAGTTTAGATGGTCCGGATCTTATTTTAATGATCTTTTCTTTTTTAACAAAGTTTCCAATCAAGCAAGAACTTTGTCGAGTTTTCACTTTTTGAGGTAGAAAAAGATCATCTGATTTTGAAAAGTGTTGATTTAGAATACATTTGTTTTCTTTTGGAGTATATTTTTGACATTTTATTTTTTATTATGCATCAAGTGTGATATTTTTTTAAATGTTAATGATTTTCATGTTTATTTCGAAAAGCGTTGATGTAGCATCAACCCCTTTTTTGGGGGCTTACTTTTGACACTTTAAATTTTCTAATGTACTAGTGTGGATAATTATTTTTAAAATTTAACAGTTTTTGAAGTAGTTGTCTTCTTCTTCTTCTTATTCCCTGATATATATATATATGTGTGTGTGTGTGTGTGTGTGTGTGTGTGTGTGTGTGTGTGTGTGATTTTCAAAGTTGTGTCGTTTTGTTTTACTTTTCAACTTTTTTTTTTTAATGAGATCTTCATTTTTTTGCATAGTTAAAAAAATGTCAATATTTTAAAGTTATGATTTTCTATATATTTATGTATTGTTAATTAATATTTCAGTGTACATCAAATAATCGTCACTAAAAAAACAATAATTTTAAACATTTAACAAAAAAATAGATATTTTGAATATAGATTTTTTCCACTGGAAAAATCCGTAATTTTCATTATATTAGGAAAATTACATATTGTAGATGCAAGTTGCATATGTTGTATTGTGTCATACAAAATCCACCATGCAGGGTGTTCTGTCATGAGTACAGTCAAAAGTAAAATGTTGGGTCACATATGTGTCTGGCTAGTAGCCTGTACAAGATCACGCAGGATCTGTTTGTCAAAAAATATGTTATCTATGTCTATGAATAGTCATCAACAAAAACAAAGCATTGTATTATTGCCGAGTATCGGGACTGTTGTCCCGCTGATCTCTCTGATCTATGTACGGCCTGTGGTAGTATCTGTATTCTTCAGGCCCCTGCATCTCCACTATTAGCCATTCTCCTCTGGGAAGTAACGAGGCCTCCTTGGATAATTTGTCAACCTCACTGTTATGCTCTCTGTATATATGAAGAGAGGAGAAATGATTAAAAGTTGCCTTGAGAGTATGTGCATCATATAATATATTGTTGAGTGTGTGAGAATGACATATAGTGGCATTATTAATCCAGTTTACAACAGTCATTGAGTCCCCGAAGATATTGAGATTTATATAATGATGATCCAGAGAGAAATGCATAAGATTTCGAATGGCCAAGAGTTCTACATGATTATTTGATCCTCTGCCAAATCCCATTTTCAGTAAGTATCTATGGTGGTCATTTATGTGAAGAACAAATCCACCCCCGCATCCGTTTTGATTTGCAGCCCCATCGAAGAAGGCCCAAGGGTGTGATTTATTGATAACAGGGGGGCTGAATCGTCCTGGTTCGAGTGGGGGGGGGTCGGGGAGTTCTTTTTTGCTAAAAATACATGTCAAATGAATGTTTTTTATGAGAAAAGTTTAACAAAAAATAAATATAAATTAACATTTTTTATGAATTTTATGTCAAAAACTAATAATATTCATAGTTTTTTTTTTTCAAAATAATGATCCACATAAAAATTAAAGTGAAAATAAATACTAAATATTAACATATAACAATATAATTGGGATTTATTCCTTTCATAATATTCAAAGTCAAAACATTACAGTTAACTAATGATAGTCTCAAAATTGAACTTGATTTGCAAGCAATATTTTAATTTTACTAATATATTATATAATATAAATAAATAAATGTGAACAAATATTTAAAATAAAAATAAATTTTATGTCTCTTTTAAAACATTAAATTAATTAAAATTTAAATAAAGAAAAAATTTTAAAACTTAAAATAATTAATAAAAATAAAACGCCAAAATACATTTAAATTTTTTATTTTTTTTATACCATTAAAAACATTAAAAATATAAATTAATAACTATTAAAATGCAAAATAATTAATTGATAAATTTTTAATATATAATTATGTCCCTAGGGCTTTTTTTATGGCATTTCATTTTTTTTATTGAATGTTTTGCATTTTTTTATTTTATTTTTTTCTTTTTTTTAAATGTTTTTTTTTCATTTATTAAATGGGGATATTTATTTTTTTTACCTTTTTTTAATTGTTTTTTCGTGTGTTTTATTTAATTTTTGATATTTATTACTATGTTTTTTAATGTTTTTATTTTCTTTTTTTTTTTTTAAATGTTTATTTTTTTTTTAATTTGATTTTTAATTTTTTTTATTTAATATTTTTTTTCTTTCTTTCTTTTTTATGTTTTAATTTTCATAGTTTTTTTTGTTAAATCAAAGTTCTATTCATTCATCAAAAAGATAGTACATATATCTCAAAATGCAAGCAGTCTCACTTCGACTGGGTTTGTTGACTAAAGCTAGCACCATATGATAAATAAATAGTAGCAAAAATAAATGAACAATCCACAGCTTGATAGGCCAAAAGCAACAAAAGACAAACAAAACAAGAAGAACACATATGACCATGCACACTCGTTAGAAGTAATAGACGCGAGGTTGTTTGGTCCAGTCCCTAGAGGGGGAGGGGAACGGTAGGTACACTGAAATTGTTGCACAAAGTGAGCCATCCACGTTTCCACCTTTTTAGATAGCAGATTTTGACTAGGCCAAGCCACCACAATCCTTTCCCTGACTAGGCATTGAATGTAATGCATTTGATTAAGCGTAGCAATAACAACCTTATGTTCTTCCTTCCTGGCCTTATCGTAAGCTTCCAGGTGATCTAAAATAGACTAGAACAGGTCAAGATAGGCTTCAAAGCACCATTTCTGGTCAAAAACCCCTGCACGCCCTGACCAATGATTCTGATCTTGCACACTTGCTCCTACCCCACACGCCACACTACCCTTATTTCCATTCCAAGCTCAACGACCACCCCAGACTGCTCTCGCACCACCCCTGCCACCATAGGCTCCCGATGCCACCTAGATCATACCTTCAGTAGTTCGACCACCTTGCGATGGACACACAATAACCTGGTCCACCAACGCCACCTTCGACTCATTGTTGCACTCTCCCTGGCTGGTCGAAGATACCCTCCACTTGGGCTGGGAGCGGGAATTACATGACACAAGTCGCATGGTGAGGGCCTAGGGATACACCTCTAAGACAAGATCAACAATGAATAGCAACACCTCTAAGACAAGATCAACAATGAATAGCAACACCTCCTGACACACCGTGAACCACAGTGGAGCAATAGGAAGCCCCCAATTATCCAACAGACTCCTACTTCTCAAAACTATTGACCACCTCTCTCTAGCCCAGAGACTTGCAAGTGAAACCACAGATAAGAAAGGCACCAACAAGATTGAAACCTTTCCTTCACCTCTAGCTGAGCAAGCGCCTACGAACAAAGTCACAGATAGAAAGACTTAACACCTAGGCACAAACACGCGAGATAAAAATGCAAGCCAATTACCAATCATCGTAGACACCTTCAGACTAGTTTTGCAACATCGAACCCAATTTTTTCTCACCCAACAATGGGTCTCAGGAATTCACGGAAAAACCACAGAGGTAGGAGGACCCAAAATATATCCGACTGACAGGAGACTTACACACCCTCCCAAGCACAGATAACATCCAGGAAGAGAGCAAGCAAACAACATAGGAGTGGGCTCTAAGGCCGACCCAACTACCATACATAATTCACTCACACCACTAATAAAAGTGAAAAACCATGTGAAGGGAGAAGAACTTAGTGCTTTTGTGAACCAAACTCGATGGAGGAGATGACGATGGCAAAATATCCACCATTCCCAGACTAACTAAAGGCCGGAGAAACCCATCAGACAACCAGAGATCGGACCACAAACAATCAGCCACCAAACTACCACAGGAAAATAGCAATCTTAAATCCTGATAGGCGCCATAAACCCACTTCCCTCTCCCACACTCAATCCCGAAGAGAAAGAATGAAACTTCGCTTCACCTTACACCATACATAATGGGAGGATGGGGTAACTATCCTCCTTACCATCCACCAAATGTTCTCATTTGTATCACACTCGTTTGGAAGACTTTGATGTTCATCAACCCCATCAAGGAGTTTTAATTTTCATAATTATGCGTTACTTTCTTTCTTTGTTCTTTTCTTTATTTTTTAATACAATTTTTTTATATTTGATCCTTTTTTGTCAATTTTAATTTTAAATTTATTATTTTTCAATGTTTTAAATTAATTTAAATAACTTTTTTTTGTTTATTATGTTTTTTTGTTATGTTTAAATTTAATTTTTTTAATTTTATTGATTTATTGATTTATTTATTACTATAGGGGTTGTCTCGATGTTTGACTAGCAATCTGACCAAATATGTCCATTTGATAGTTGGTTTTTCTGTTTTTGTTACAATGAATTAAGTTCATCTCCATTGTATTGATTTGATGGTTGATTTTTAAGTTTTCATTGCAATGGATCAACCATGCCCCCACTATGTGTCAATTTGATGGTTGACTTTTAAGTTTTCGTTGCAATGTGCAAAATTGTCTTATACTAAGATTTTAAAAGAAATATAGTTTTAGTGTTTCGTGTAACGACTTTTTATATAGATATTTATTTTTAAGGTTTAATTTAGTCATGATATTTCATCTCAAAGAATGTTGAAAACCTAAGGTTTATTATGTTATGATATTTGTTTTTAACTCTATGGCTAAAAGATGTTGAAATTTTAAAGTTTTTGGGAGTCATGATATTTTATCTTTGATATCATGGTTGAAAAACATCAACATTTTAATTTTTCTCAGTCATGATATTTATCTTTAACACATGTTTGAAAATTGTTGGAATTTTTAAGTTTTTTTGGAGTCATGATATTGTATCTTCAACATATTGTTGAAAACTATTGGAATTTTAGTCGACACCAACACTGTTTAATTTCAAGTTGTTTTTTCATGTTTAATTCGCATATATATATATATATATATATCATCATCATCATCATCATCAAGTCACAAGTGTTTTTCTTGTTTTTGCACAAAAAAAATTGGTTTTTACTGTCATTTTTTTTAAATATTGAAAAATTACATTGAAAAAAAGAAACCATTATGCAATATCAAGTTGTATGTATTTTTCATGTTTTTTGCGCAAAAGAATTTGGTTCTTACGACATTTATAATAAAATTTGAAAATTTACCCAAAAAAATGTTTTATATATATATATCATCATCATCATCATCAAGTCGCATGTGTTTTTCTTGTTTTTGCACAAAAAAAATTGGTTTTTACTGTCATTTTTTTTTAAATATTGAAAATTTACATTGAAAAAAAGAAATCATTATGCAGTATCAAGTTGTATGTATTTTTCATGTTTTTTGCGTAAAATAATTTGGTTCTTACGACATTTTTAAAAAAATTTGAAAATTTACCCAAAAAATGTTATGCAACATCAACACTTTTTATTTTCGAATTATTTTTTCATGTTTTTTTGAAGTTTTTTTTTACTAGAATTCTCATTTTTTATGGCACTTAGTCACCTTTGTATGATTAATTTTTACATCTAAAATTTCTAAAAACATTTTTATCCAAATCCTCTAACAATTTGCAGAGAAAATCAGTGTATAATTCAAATTGATCATTAATAAAATCATTATTAATCGTTTAGGTTAATTTACCTAAAAGTTATTAAAAATTTACATTAAATTTACTTTTCATTATTATATCTTAATTATTTGAGTACTTACACTATTACTTATTTTAAAATCTTATAAAAATAAAATGAAAATCACATATCTAAAATAGAGTTCAGATTTCAAGACTTAAACATCTTGAAATTCCAATGGAAATTACTTAGACTTTAAACATAGCATAATAATCCTACATACTTCGTTTAGCTTTAGCTTTACAAGTTTCGAAGTATTTTTTTGGAAGTATCAGAACTCCATCCTCAACTCTCATTAAAAATTTGAATAACAAGAGTGGAATAAACCTTTCTGTGTAATCTCATATAGTGCCATGTATTTGGAATCACATTTTTTCATTTCATCATTAGATTTAAGTCAACATATATTATTTTATTTTTATTAAATAGAACCATATATTTAATATGATGATATTAACAGATAAATATTTATATATAGTTTACAAATTTGATGTATCAAAATTGTATTAAGAAAATATTTTTAAAAACTAGTTTTATAACATAATTTCTTTTTAAATATAAGTTAATTTATATTACAAAATATAAAAAAAATTGATGAAAGGAAAATAGTGAGAATGGTAGTTAGTGGATTTAATTTTAATTTCCCCTTCACACTAATTCTATTTTTTGGAGACACGTTAAAGTGTGTGTCAAAATTTTGAATAAGTTGAAAATTCCGATGAGTAATTCTTATAAACCCAAAAAATCAAGAAAATTTGAATATCTTGATATTGAAGAGAATAATGGTAATCTTTGTAATTCAACCTTCGTCTTGCTCAAAAAAATCATCCAAAATTAATGATTCACTAATTACCATAAACTAAAAAAGAATAAAAATAAGAAAGAAAATTGAGTATTATAATTCAACATATATAATTTTGAAATGTAAATATTTAATTGAATTTAAAATTTAGAGTAATTTTATTTAATCTGAAATCTAAATCTAACCTATTAGTATACAATCTCCTTGAAAACCCTTTTATATACTAAATTTACACCCTCCAAACTACCAAAAACGTGCATGCATTGAGGTAAATTGGTCATTGTAAACTATCCCCCTCTGATTGGGCTTTTAGTATGTTAGGTATCTATAATACTAGTGTAACCACCTATTGAATTATTGTGCCCATATTGTCCCCATGTTGTTATTATGATGTTTCATAGAAGCCCACTATTATTGTTGTGCCCCTACAATATTAATGTTATGTAGGCTCTGATTATATTGGGACCCCTTAGACTCCTATATATAGAAAGGAGGTCTCATCATTTGTATCATCCAAGAATTCTTCATTTTTGTATGTAAAGGAGGTTGCCCCCTCGAAGCGGATGATTTTGAAGTCATTGATCTATCTTTTCTATCTTTTTGTGAGATGGTTTCATAACATTTGCTATCAAAGATTTGAATTCTAGGGTTTTGGCGCTCCAAATAGGCCATTGTGGCATTTTCACTATAATTTTTTTGCGACAAAGGTTCAGACTCTAAAATTAAAATCCACTTGAGCCGAAATATTGATGAAGCTCGGGTCCGAATTTCAGATCTTGTCTCTCTGTATTTTTGGTGATATGATCTGAGGAATTTAGGGTTTTTGCAAGCTTCATAATTCCATCTCAAACAGGTCGAAACAGTGACACATGGCACTTCGTACAAGTTCACTCTACTAAAAAAGTATATAATCAGGTCATCTTGGGATATTGGGCATAACTCTTTCTTGGAGAATCCAATTTCGATCAAACTGGTGGCATTGGAAAGAGAACACAGAGGGCTACTACAGAGCGCAATTTCAGGCCTTGGAGATCCGAAATTTCAGAGATACAACAAATTCAAGATCGAGCTCCTAAGAGCAAGAAAAAGAATGACTCGGATCAAGAAAATATAAACACTTAGTAAGCAAAATTGGAGGGATGCTTCGAAGATTGTGATCGAAGATATGATCAATAAGATAAATGGTATAGAAGACAAATTTAATGGCAACATGGAATATTTGAAGAAAGACATGGAAGGTTTAAAGGAAGGTGGGACAAAGTCACTACAAGAAAGGCTTCCTAATGTCGAAAAGGTAGTAGAGGAAATTCATGATGAGAACAAAGAAATGCTAATCATGATTTCATAGACTCTAATGTTGGATTAAAGACCCACCATATTCCAAATATAGATATGAGAAAATGTGATGGCAAGGATCCGGTAACTTGGATACTACAGATGGAGCAATATTTTGAGCCACATGATATGCAACCACCACAAAAGGTACGTATTGCATATTTATATTTAGAACCGAATTAGTTTGTATGGTATAGAGGGATTTGTTCTCGTAAACAACTTATCACCTGGTCAATTTTCATGGAGGAAATGATAGCACATTATAAGAATACAAAGAGCAACACCTTCTTTATCCAATTGATAAATCTCAAACAAAAGGATTCAATCGCAGAGCACATGGAGGACTTCCAAAATGTTGAATATAAGGGTAAATGATATTCCATAGAAACATAGAATTGAAGTCTTCATAGGGAATTTAAATGATAACATCCAACATGAGGTTTGCCTTTGGGAACCTGACTCATTGGAGAAGGCATACAGGTTGGCAAGAAAAATTGAAAGAAAAATTATGGCAACAAGGAAGTCTACCACTCATAACTATAAAGATGGAAGTGTTGTTGCTCCTAGCCTTTCACCACCTACAAGGTTGAAACCACAACAATTGGAAGAAAAAAGAGCAAAAGGGATTTGTTACAATTGTGATAGAAAATACACTAAAAGTCATAAGTGTGCTGAAAAGAAATTAATTTACATAGATGGGGAAGAGGAGAAAGATAAGGAACAAGAAATGTCAAAGGAATAGGATATACACCAGGGACCAATCCCAGAGAAAGAAGAAATGAATCTGACCATATCTTGTAATGCATTTACAAGAATTACCACTCCTCAAACTCTCGAGATAAAGGGTGTATCAAGAAGGAAAAAGTAAAAATGTTGATTGATTCGGGTAGTACCCATAATTTTATTCATTGTAAGATAGCCAAGGAATTGAATTTCTTCATATATCTAGCACTAGAGTGCCAAGTAATGGTTGCAAATGGAGGAACCATAAATTACTATAGAAAGTGCCATAATATCAAGTTATCCATGGGAGAATATGTCTTGAATAGTCAAATGCTTTCCATTCCAATGGGTAGTGCAGAGGTTGTACTAGGAGTCCAATGGCTACAATCCTTAGGTACAATAGCTTTTAATTTTCAAGAAATTTTCTTGAATTTTTTTTTAAGAAGGAAAGGAAGTTGAATTAAGGGGTATCGTAGGGAAACCAGGAAATATAATCAGCTCTAACAACATGACAAAGCTTCTAAAGAAAGAACAACGGGGTGTGATTGCACAATTATGTTCACTAGAGGTTCCGACATCGAAATCATCTATTTCTCTAGATCTCCAAAACATGTGGCACAATCATTCCAAGGTATTTGAGACTCCCAAAGGCTTCCCACCTATTTGTGATCATGATCATGCTATTCATTTGATTCTAAGAAGTGTTCACCCAAACATCAAGCTTTACAAATATCCATATGCCCAAAAGAGTGAAATTGAACATATGGTTGCAGAAATGCTAGAGGTTGGTATAATTCAATTTAGTCAAAGTTCTCTCTCCGCTCCAGCGGTATTGGTACACAAGAAGGATGGATCATGGTGCATGTGTCCGGATTATAGGGAGCTCAACAAGCTTACTATTAAAGATAAATTTCCCATTTCTGTCATTGATGAATTATTGGATGAATTACATGGAGCAATTTATTTTACCAAGTAGGATCTTCGTTCAAGATATCATCAAATCAGAATGAAGACATTCCAAAAACAACATTTGGGTGATTATGAATTTTTGGTCATACTTTTTGGCCTTACCAATGCACCTTCTACATTTCAAGGTTTGATAAATTGCATTTTCAAACCCTTCCTTAGAAAATTTGTGTTAGTATCTTTTGATGATATACTAATCTACAACAAGTCTTGGAAGGATCATGTTCAACATGTTGACAGGGTGCTCAAACTATTGGAGGAGAAACAATTATATGAAAAAAGTTCCAAATGTTTCTTTGGAGTACAAGAGGTAGAATATTCTAGTACTCAGTTAGCTCATAGCTCATCTTATCATCCTCAATCTGATGTGTAAACTGAGATAATGAACAAATGTTTGGAAGGCTATCTTCGTTTCTTTTTATCTAATCAACAAACACAATGGGTCAAGTGGTTGCCTCTAGCTGAATGGTAGTATAACATTTCCTTCCATACTGGAGCAAAAATGACCCCATTTATGGCACTTTATGGATATCATCCACTATCCATCACATCATCTTTAAAAGAAAATTCTAAAGTTCAAGCAGTGGAATTTCACATCGAGCATCAACAACAAGTTCTCAAACTCTTAAAGGATAACCTCACTTTGGTGCAGAATAGAATGAAACAATAAGCAAATCAATATCACAGCAAATAAAGTTTTGATGTAGGTGACTAGGTATTCCTACGGCTACAACCATACAAACAAATGTCCCTCAAGTAAGCTAAGAAGGATAATAAATTATCACCAAATTATTATGGTCTATACAAGGTGTTACAAAAGATTGGTACTATGGCATACAAATTGGAGCTTCCTACATCTTCACGAGTGCACCCAGTTTTCCATGCTTCATGCTGAAAGAAGGTTATAGGTGAGAAGATCCCAGTTCAAACAATATTTCCAGAACTTGACGAGGAAGGAAAAATCATATTGGAACTAGAAGTAGTCACAAAAACAAGAAATCGATCAATTTTAAGAGTATCTCATCAAGTGGAAGAACTTACCCGCTGAAGATTCCATATGGGAGAATGAGAATTTTATACAGAAGCTTCCAAAACTACTCAAGCATTGAGGACAACACTTTTTGAAGGAGAGGAGCATGTTAGGTCCCTATGCTACAAGAGTAACCCCTTATTATTATTAGTGCAACCCCCTTATTGTATTATTGTGCCCATACAATCCCCATGTTGTTATTATTATGCCCCATAGAAGCCCACTATTGTTATTGTTATGCCCCTACAATATTATTATTATGTAGGCTCTGATTGTATTAAGACTCCTTAGACTCCTATATATAGAAAGGAGGTCTTGTCATTTGTACCATCCAAGAATTTTTCATTTGTGTAATGTAAAGGAGGTTGCCTCCTTGAAAAGGCTGATCTTGAAGTCATTAATCAATTTTTCTATCTTTTTGTGAGTTGGTTTCATAACTCAAATTCTTTTATTACAAATTGGTCATTTTATTGAGAATATTAAAACAGTCGAGTATGGATAAAAAAGAATTGGTTAAAAAAACTAGTCATGTGAGATATAGAAAATTGGTATCCGGCTTTACTTGGATTTAATGTTATATCATCCATTTTGACAATAAAATACTTGCATGCTTATCTATAGTTGTGAAAACGCAACATAACTTTTATTCTTTGTTCTTAGCGTGAAAAGTGTTAACCCTGTTTCCTTATTTGGATTGTGCAAAAGCAAAATCAAGTTTTCAACATTGTGTAAAAATTTCCTAAATGCATCGGCAGAATTTTACTTGATACGATTTTTACTGAAAAATTATTATTATATAATATAAACCACAGAAACTTAAAACTCACCAAAATACAAAAATACTCACCAAAATAAAAGTCAATGCAATCACAAACGGATAAAACTCGTTGATTTTGATATATATATATATATATATATATGAACATGCTTAAAGAACAAATTGTGAGTCATGGCATGGATTGGTTATTTATGGGCTTTGCTAATTATGAGTCGGTAATTTGTATCGTTGAACTTAATAATTATGTAATTAGCATTCTTGAATTTAATAATTATGAAATATGGTTAATGCTTTTAATGATATTGGAAGCATGGTTTGTGAGTAAGTAGTTTATTTTTTAAATATATATATATATTTAAATGGTTAAATATTATAATAGGTTGTATTTGTAGTGACGATAAAAGTTGGGTTGGGGTAATTTATTGCTGGGAAGGGGAATTTTTTATGAGGCCAAATTTTTTGGGCTTAAATTTTTTTGTTAATTAGTTTTTTTTAGAAATATATTGTGTTATTTGATTAAAAATTGGTTTAGTTTTTATATAGATATGAATAAATTGGTAATGTTTACCAAATATTGACTAGTATTAATAGTAAATTACATGTTTTTATTAAATATGTGTTTACATTTTATATGTATTTTTCAAAACAAAATAGTCACCTAGAATATTATACATAGATATAATATTTGAATCCTTAAAAAACACCATGAGCATTAAATAACCAAGCAAAGGTCTATGTTTTGTATTAGGTTCTCTTTTGGTCCTCCTTGTTTAATGTTCGTAAGATTTTTGTAGTAGGAGATTCTCATATTGTGATTTATCATCTAAAGTTCAATTCTTGTTTTGAAGACATCATACTTAACATCATTCTTTAGAGAATTCAAAGTTTATTGCTTCAATTCAAAGATTATTTGATTTTTCATGTTGTTAGGCATAATATTGATGAAGCCAACCACTTAGCAAATTGTGATGCAATGTTGAAACTGTTGGAAAATCAAGGTTTTTATAGATTATAGATGATTTTCCTTTCTTGATAATTACTTGTAATTGTTAGTTGGCCTTTTATTACTTTTATTTCTTCTTCATCAAGCAATTACCAAAAAATTAAAGATCACAAAAAGACAAAGTGCACTAGATATAGGCTCCAAGTCAAAGCAAAACCCCTCCAAGGGGAAAACCCAGAAAGAATACTTCTCTTCTTATAGAATCAAATCAAGATGAGACTTCCAAGACCCAAAGACCAAAGTAAAAGTTTCTCTCAAGCACTAAGTCAACCCTTCAACAAGATCTCTTCCAAACAAGTCAAAGTCTTCCAAAGTCAACGAAGGTCAAACTATGTCAGAGCAGCTTTAGTCAAAATCTTGGCCATGCAATTTTAGGTCTACAATTTCGGTCTGCAACTTCAGTCCCTATAATTCACACCAAAAACCCTAGACAACTTCACATGTGTAAACAAAAAATATGCTTTTCCAATACTTCTTCTTCTCTTCTTCTTCTTGATCTTCTCGTTCTTCCTTCTTCTTATCTTGTTGCAGATCAAACTTGATTGATTGAGTGATCTAAATGAGTCAAAGTCCCTCTTATTTATAGTCTTCTTGAGGAGTCAAATACACGTCTTTAGGTCGACTTCACCATGGCTCGACCGACTTGGTCTTGTAAGAGAAATTGACTTTCTAGACTAAAAAATAATGACTTGCTATTGTTACAACAAGTCCAAATGGGACTACAATACATGAAAATAATTCTTTGACTCAATAATCCCTAAAAGCATGAAGAATATTCTTTGACCTAGACTTTAAGCATGAAACACATGCTTGAAGAAATAAAAACTATTTTTCTCTTTTTTTAATATAAAATACACAATATCATGATTACAAAAGTCATTATGAAGACTGAATCTAGTTACATTTTCCAACACTTAGTCTTACCTAGGGAGGTATTCATAATTCCATCATGAGGTACAAGGATTCTCAAATTGAATTATTCTCATAAGAAGAGTCGGATTGTAAGCCATATTTTAAGTATCAATATCACAACCAACATGTTATGAAACCAGCTCACAAAAAGATAAAAAAGAGAGATCAAGGCCTTAGAATTCAGCCTCTTCGAGGGGGAAACCTCCTTTACATTACACAAATGAACAATTCTTCAATGATTCAACTGACAAAACCTCCTTTCTATATATAGGAGTCTAAGGAGTCACAATATAATCCAGCCGACCTAACAATAATAATATAAAGCCACAAAAATAACAATAGAGGGATTATACGGGGCCCGGTAATAAAAATACGGGGACAATAGGGGCACAACAATATTAATAAGGGATTCAACTACAATAGTAATGGGGTAATCACTAATATTATAGGGACCTAACATGCCCCTCTCCTTCAAAAAAAGTGTTGTCCTCAACGCTTAAGTAGTTCAGGATGCTTCTGTATAAAATTCTCATCCTCCCATGTGGAATCTTCAGTGGATAAGTTTTTCCACTTGATGAGATACTCTAAAATTGATCGATTTCGTAGCTGTCAAGTTCTTGTTTCTGTGACTGCTTCCGGTTCCAATATAATTTTTCCTTCCTCATCAAATTCTCGCAATATTGTATGAATTGGGAGCTTGTTGCCTATGACCTTCTTTAAACATGAAACATGGAAAACTAGGTGCACTCGAGATGCTACAAGAAGCTCCAATTTGTATGCCATAGTATTGATCTTTTGCAACACCTTGTACGAACCATAATACTTTGGTGATAATTTATTGTCCTTCTTAGCTTGCTTGAGGGACATTTGTTTATATGGTTGTAGCTGTAGGAATACCCAATCACCTACATCAAAACTTCTTTCACTACTAAGTTGATCTGCTTGTTGTGTCATTCTATTATGTGCCAACACGAGGTTATCCTTTAAGGGTTGGAGGACTTGTTGTTGATGTTCAATGTGATGTTCCACTGCTTGAACCTTAGAATTTTCTCTTAAATATGATGTGATGGATGGTGGCTGATATCCATAAAGTTCCATAAATGGGGTCATTTTTGTTGCTGTATGGAAGGAAGTGTCATACCACCATTCAACCATAGGCAACGATTTGACCCATTGTGTCTATTTATCAGATACAAAGCAATGAAGATATCCTTCCAAACATTTGTTTACTATCTTAGTTTTCCCATCAGATTAAGGATGATAAGATGAGCTATGAGCTAACTGAGTACCATGACAAGAAAATAATTCCATCCAAAAATTTCCAGTGATAATGGGATCTCTATCACTTACAATAATCTTTGGGTTTCCATGTAGCTTTTGAATTGTTTCCATAAATGCAGTAGAAACTGTACTGGCTTTAAATGGATGTGATAATGCAC
>APFE031153718.1:148531-178799 GCA_000404065.3 Pinus taeda | reverse complement strand
ATAACAATAGAGGGATTCTATGGGGCACAATAATAAAAATATGGGGACAATAGGGGCACAACAATATTAATAGGGGATTCAACTACAATAGTAATGGGGTAATCACTAATATTATAGGGACCTAACACAACATTGTCAACAAGGCCTTAACTGGAAAGCTTTACTTATATGAGAGCATATTGCTAGAAGGATTTATGAGACACCACACTACCTCTAAAGGTTCATACCTCATCTGGATGTTCACTAGGTATGTCCTTTTATGACTATTCTTCTGTTGGGTTCCCAATCCTCAAAGAATATTGATCCTCCTTAACTACTCTTATCTTGGATGCCCTATCTCATCCTCAAAGAGTATCAATTATGAGACTACAACTATCTTGTGTTTCCAATCGTCAAGAAGTACCTATCTCATATGTTTATCCAACCCTCCAGACCCCATTCTCTCTCCAAGGCATTCACTTAGACGTATGGTTGTTAGCCCTGGCCTAGTGCATGACACATGAATAAGAGAATATAATGTTCATCATCACTCCCTCTTAATTAGGGAGGATATATCCACCAAACCAAGCTTTCTTCATAGGTACTTCATCACTCCCTCTTAATTAGGTAGGATATATCCACCAAACCAAGCTTGCTTCATAGGTGCTCAAGCTTCTTTTTTGTAAGTCCCTTTGTTAGAATTTTAGCTACCTGCTCATGTGTAGGAATATAATGTAGCTTCACGACCCCATCTCACACCAAGCTTCTGATATAGTGGTACTTATTATTAATATGCTTCATCCTAGCATGAAACATAGGGTCCTCCCTCAACCTTATGCAACTTTCGTTCTCGTAATGTATACTTGTAGGGCTTAGTGGTCCTTCAAATAAATTTGATAGCAATTTTTTGAGCAAAACCTCTCTGCAAACTTCACTTGCAGCAATGTATTCAGCTTCAGCACTACTCAACGCAACAATATCTTGATTCTTTCTCATCCATGAGATCATGGAAGATCCCAAACTAAAGCATCCACCTATAGCGCTTCTTCCATCTGTCTCACTGCTACCCCAATCAAAATATGTATATCCCAAAAGTTAGATATCATTACCAACATATCTAAGGCAATGATGCATGGTCTCATGAAGTTACCTTAGGTTGTGTTTGGTTGCTATATAATGATCATGATTTGGTTCCGTCTGAAATTGACTAAGGAAATTTACTGCAAAATAAACGTCACGTCTAGTATTCACGGGATACATTAAGGAACCAATCAACTTTCTATAGCATGTAGGATCCACCAGACTAGATTTTGAACTCCTCGACTTCTTTAGATTAGTGATCATAGGAGTTTTCATTGGCTTACCATCCATAATGCCAAATTTATGTAGTATCTTGATGACATATTTTCCTTTACCAAGATATATTTCACCAGGTTTATGCCAAACCTCTAGTCCCAAATAATAGTACATAAGCCCAAGATCCTTCATGTCAAATTTTGTTTCCAACTGCTTCTTGCATTCTTGAATTCAATGTTCCACACTTGTAACAAGTAAACCATCCACATATCAAAGTATGATCACAGGTTCATCCTTGACCACTTCGATGTAGAGGATAGGAACTGTAGAACTCTTGAAAAAACGAAGTCTCAATAGGTATGCATCCATTCTAACATACCATGCTCTAGGTGGTTGCTTCAACCGATATAAAGACTTCTTCAATCTAGAAATCTGTGTCTTCCTCTTATGGACTTAAAATCCTTAATTTTGTTCATTGAAAACCTCTTTATCAATGGTCCCATTTAAAAAATTTGTTTTAACATCCATTTGATGAATGTTCCATCTCATAGTGCTAGTCAAAGAGACAAATGATCTTATGGTTGTATATCTAGTTGTAGGGGAAAAGGTTTCTTCATAATCAATACCTTACTTTTGTGAAAAGCCTCTAGCTACAAATATTTCTTTATACCTATCAGCTCTCCCATCTACAACATGATTTATCTTGTATATCCATTTGGAAGTGACTATATATTTGTCACTTGGTTTAGGAACAATTTCCCAGACATCATTCTTCACTATCAATTGGAATTCTTCTTGCATTACATTCCTCCACTCTTGATCTTTAGTTGCATATTCATAGGAGGAAGGTTCATCCTCAATGAACTTAGTCATATAGGATGTATAACCATAATACCTTTTACATATTTTACTTTCTTTAAAGGTTCCCTTTGTTGTTGCATGTCTCTCTACCTCTTGTAGAGTTGTCCTCAACCAAGCAGGTCACTTACGAGTTTCTGGAATAACATATTGCTGCACAGGTTCACTAGGTCCTTCAACATCTTCTTGAATTGATGTAGGATCTTTAACATTGTCATCCCTTGATATTTCTTAAAAAATGGGTACCTCTTCTTCATCAGAATCCATCGGGATCTCTTTGGATTTCTTATGGGAAATATTTTCATAAAAATGCATCTCTACTTACTTCAATATGATGATCCTCTTTGATGTAGATTTTGTATGTCTTTGATGAACCACTATAACCAACAAATATTCATTTCATACTTGTAGGATCAAATTTCTTCCTCTTGTCCTTTGGGATGTGCATGTAAACTGAACATCCAATATTTGAAGATGGTCCACTTTTGGATTCTTTCCTATAAATTCTTCTCCTGGAATCATATTGTTGAGAATCTTATGAGGACTTTGATTCTGCAAGTAGACAATTTTTACATATGCTTCTCCCCATAAGAATTGAGGTATATCTTGATCATGTAGCATGGATCTAACACGTTCTTCAATTGTTTTTTTCTTCCTTTCAGCCACCCCATTTTGTTCAGGATTATAAGGAACAATTAGCTCCCTCTTGATCCCTACTTTCTTTAAAATTCTATAAGCTCTTTGGACATATATTCTCCACCATTATCAGACCTGAGGGTCTTGATATTTCTTTCTGTAATATTCTCTACTTCATTCTTGAATTGAAACTTTTGAAATACCTTATCTTTGTTCTTGAGAATATATATCCATGTTTTCCTAGAGTAGTCATCAATAAAGGTTACATATTATTGATGTCCTCCAAGAGATTTTATTATCATAGGTCCGCACACATTAGAGTGTATGAGATCTAACATGTCCTTGGATATTGTATCACTTATTGCAAAGGGTTTATTCACATTATTTCCTAGATCACATCCCCTATAGATCCCTTCATGTTCTTCCTTCAATTCAAGGATTTTAGTGACCACTTGATTTAGAGATGGAAAAACTTTGCACTGAAGTGTCCATAACTTCTATGCCATAATTCATAAGGTCTAATATATAAGTGTACTAGGGATTGAGGGAGAGGTGTAAGAAGTATATACAAAGTATCCTCATGAATCCCAATTATCTTAGCATGTTCAATATTAGAGCCCTTTCCACAAACCAAGACTTTACCATCAACAAAAGCAATCATATCACCGTTATCTTCTATGAAAGAAATAGAAAATAATTTTTTCTTCAAACCTGGAAGTTGTAAGAAGTATATACAAAATATCCTCATGAATCCCAATTATCTTAGCATGTTCAATACTAGATCCCTTTCCCCAAACCAAGACTTTACCATCAACAAAAGCAATCATATCACCTTTATCTTCTAGGAAAGAAATAGAAAGTAATTTTTTCTTCAAATCTAGAACATAGAGTATAATATTGAGATGAATGCTTCCACTAGTCTCTAGCTCCACTGAAGTAGATCCAATTCGTTTTACAGGGTAGCTCTTCTTGTCTCCAAGTTCGAACAAATTAGAAGTTCCTTTTGACAAATTCTAGAGTTGACTGCATTCACCTATCATATGTTTGGAAGCTCCACTATCAATATCCCATATATTGTCATCCTTAAAAGTTCCTGAGAGAGCGGAGAAGAAACTTTTATCCATCACTTCTTTTTCTATCTTGGATATGTTCTTTTTAATGTTTATAAAAAGGCTCCCTAGAAAATTGAAACCTTTATTCATAAGGCTTTCCATTGAGAAGAAATACTAGATGACAACTTCTTGATCTTCAACAAAAGTGCCAACTAAGATGTGACCTTCAATCTCCTTCCTACACCTTATCTCTGATAGCATGTTGGAAAATCAAGGTTCTTGTAGATTATAGTTGACTTTCCTTACTTGATAATTACTAGTGATTATTCGTTGGCCTTTTATTATTTTTATTTATTCTTCACCAAGAAATTATCAAAATAGTGAATATCACAAAAAGGCAAAGTACACAAAATATAGGCTCCAAATAGGGGAAAACCCCTCCAAGTGGAAAACCCAGAAAGAATACTTCTCCAAGGGTACGATCTTCCTATACAAGGATTTTTTTTTCATGAACCATTAGTACGAGTGATAGGGGGAGGGTTTATTTCACCTAGTGCCAAAATTTATCATGATTTTGTGTTTGAAATCATGGAGATAAGAGGTAAGTGGTAATGGAGTTCTCTCCCTCATGGGGAAAAGGAATTCCATACCGAGCCTTGTATGATTGTACAAGATGCAACTAAGGATAAGATCATTAGTTGTCACTTCAAATAGATAATTTTTCCATGGGAGATTATATCACTCTATGTTCTCAAGTGTAGGAAACAAATTTTAATGATAAATTGGGATTTGTAATCACAACATCAATCATGTTTATTTAGGTTCAAGTACCTTCAGGATTCATTTGGAGTAAATTTTTGTGCTACAACATCTATATTTGAATTCTTCTAGGTTGTATCTAGTCATTCTCTAGAAGCGAAGACTCTAGGAGGTATCTCATGATATTTTAAGGAGATTTTAAATATTTTAAATGGATTAGGAGTCCCAAATGATATATTAAATCTCATTAAGGGTTTCTTTTATAGGGTCAAGATCTATTATTTGCAAGTGTGTTGAAGTGTGCGTTCACAAGGTTGTTATTGAATCTCATTAATAGGTTGCACATGGATCAATTCTGGATGAAAAGAGGAGGGGAAAAGGAGTATGAATAAATTATGTTGTTCATGATTTGATACAATCAATTGGATTCTTCCTTATTTTTTCACTTGAGGGGGCCTAACCCAGGTTCTGAGTTAATTAGCTAAACAAATCTCTCAACTACTGGCCCTTTTGGCAACAGCCCGTGATGTGCGGACTCAAGTCTCACTCGAAGCAGTATGGTGGGATGCTGGAACCAAGTTTTTGCACCCTTGAGATGTCTGAGGGGTCAATTTAGTCCAATTGTGAATACCTTCACACAAGTCACTTCTCACACTGTCTTAACCTACGAGACCTTCACGATCTATTATAATTGCCTTCGCACAGCCCTAACCAAGGGATGAGGTGCTTTCACATTGCTAAAGTAGCGATCTACGCTATTTCCCAAAGTTACACCACGGATCTTAATTATCTTCTTATAATTGTTAGTTAACTTCACGTAAACAGATACTTTGTCTTATATTCACTTAATCAACACAAAAATATAAGTTTGCGCACCATATAAACAATGAAATTGCAATTTATACCCAATACATTCAATGCACAAAACATGAAAAAGATACACCGAAATGATATGAAACTTCTCTTTATTACTTCTCCAATGGTTATAGACTCGACTCGCCCTACACAGTCAGCTGCAGGGGTCCGCGCACTCAGCTGCGAACTACTAGGCCTCTGCACACTCAGCTATAGAGCCTTCTCCTACTCTACTCCACTGACTTGACTCTACACTTAGACAAGACTCAATTCATCATCTTCTATTCCTCAATTGATTCAATCCTTTACAACTTAGAGCCTCACTCTATTTATAGAATCCCATGGTCTCAGACCATGGGTAGATCTCTAAAGCTGACATTACATTACAAAAATGAGGGTGGACAACGCTATGACTCATTTACAAGTTCGCGCTCCGTGCCCACAAAACGCAGAGTCTTTACATTGAATTTAGTCAAAATTTGGGCTTTAAGCCCCAAAGCTTCCCTTAGGGGATCCCACACCCAACAAGCCCCCAAAACAAACATCGTGACTCACCCTCTAGTCACTTTGTCAATATGGAGATCTTTGCATAGAGACTTCCCAACTCTGCCTGAACTGCTACAAGATCGGCAGTGCACTGCGCAGCTGCTTGCTGTACCTCCTGGACGCATTATTCAGAGACCGTTGTACCTGAACTACTTACTTGCACCTGTTTATAGTCCCGCACCTCTTTTCAGCTGCCTGGAGTGCTAGACTGTGCTTATGTCGACTGGTCAGATAGTCAGGCCACCCGTGTATGGCTTCAACCGACTACCATTCACTTTTCCTAGGAAAGGTTCTCCATTTAACTAGGCCAACTACACCGCGCCTCCACCTGATTTCCTTAATACCATACAGTCCCATCCAATGCATTAAACCGATAAACTCTCGGCGGCAGTCCCCAAGTTTGTCAACGTAATCACACTCATCCTATTCTATCACCACAGTTTTTTTATCAAGAAAGTCCCTCTTTATTTCTTCCTCAAGCTTTTGGACTTCTGCTTCCACCAGGGCACTTTTCTCCCTCAACCGAGCTCTTTCATTCATGAGTTCTTGGAGTCTAAGATCACCCTACTGGATCTCTTCATCAGGTCCCAAGCGTTCTTCTTTGAGCTCTTCTAACTGCGCAATCCCTTCTTCAAAGGCTCCGTGATCCGTCATATCCATGGGCGCTGCTATGCACAGACTAGGCATGATATACTTTATCGGCATTACAGCATTTGCTCCATAGGCTAGCCTAGAAGGCGTTTGTCCCGTCAGTTTCTTGCACATTGTCCTATAAACCCATAAAACTATTGGTACACGCAAGTCCCAATCAATTCGTTGCGCACTACATACCTTGTTCAATGCTTCGCACACCTCGTTAAATGCTTCCGTGTGGATAACCTTCTGTGTGATCATTCTCTCCACATTCTTTCGTTCTAACTTGAGGAGCCGTTGCCACGTTTTCCCCCCCAACACATGCTTATTGACCGTATCTCCTAATGTGAAGTTCATGTGCATTTGTGTAGGTTGTTTGCCATATCCCTATACCCACCTAGACAGATGCATGTGTAGACTATCCCGTCCATTGTATTTATCGGCCAATCGCACTTCAGGCTTCCCAAACCATGTGCGCATCATCATCCTACATGTGCGCCAACATTTAAAGCTTCCCTTGTGCATACCCCACCACCTCGCGGGCGTAGCGTGCAGTACCCAATTCAAGGCCTGGAAACATTACTTTTCCAGTACCTCGCTTTCAAACTTATCTAGGAAAGTATCTACCTCACTTAACCCATCATAAGTAGGTAGATCCCTTACTTCTGTCGATACACAGCGTGTCGATCTTGTCATGATATTACAGTTCTGCGTGGTTACCTCGTATAACTAGTTTTTCCATCGCTCTATCTCCTCATCTGAATCCAATGTACAAGAGCTTTCGTGCTTCCATGAGATCCGTCCATCTGTGGTGGGATTTAACCAATCTTTCTCTCATGCGATTATTTTGTAGATGCAGTCCAAATCATTGTCATTGTCATAGTTGTACACCAGCTCCGTGTAGCATGATCTCTCAGCAGGGTCTAAGGGTATAACTACGCACAGAGACTTCTTCTAAAAAATCATCTTGCACTTCTTCAGATTAATCACCCCATTCATGTCAGTGGCCCAATCAATTCCTAAGAGCGTGAGGTAGGGATTTTTGTCATCAACAATCTCTATTACTTCAAAGTCTGCTAGCGTGCTCTCTCTCTCAATATCCACAGTGATTCCTTGCAATATCCCCATAGGTATTATCTTCTTTTGGTTCACCATTCACAGCTAAATAGGATACCATTGCAGTGTAGGCCTCCCCATGCGCGCCCATGTCTGCTTCGGTAGAATGTTCACATCCAATCCTAAATCCAGAATTACTTGGTCCATCTCATATTCTCCAATCTGTGCGGTTAACCTCATTTCTCTTCTTGTCCTCATCTTATTCTTTCAAATATTATGTATTACACACAATTCTCCTAGCGCGGTCCCAACGCATCCATTAATGAGTTCCTTTATTCCCTTTAAAGCTTTACTGTCATGCAGTAACTTCATGCATGTTTCCAGGAACATTGTAAGCATAGATGGGTCCATTTTCGACTCCGGTCTATCTTTACTTCCTCAAGTGGAGGCATCAACAAAGCTCTTCTTAGCTTCCATGAAGGTTTCCTTAGCGCGCTCCAAATCAAACTCTACTTCTTTCATTGGAGCCTTGCGAACCCAAGTACTATCTTCGAGTTATTTTCCTTTATCATCTGTTGTCGTGATTCCACTTTAGAGCACAATGTTCACATTTGGATCTTCCTCACGTGGCTCAGACCTCATCATCTGCAGGTCCTAAGTCAAGGGAGGTGGTAGCGCTCCCTTTTCATGTATCCTAGCTATCAGCGTAGGACGATCCTCCATCTCATGATAAAACAAGGTATAATAAAGACATGATGGACGTGTTTGGTTTGTACAATCGCAGGCATAATATCTTAGCCCTCTGCAATTGTAACATATCAGTTGTCTGCAACCTCTTCTAGGTCCTCCTCCACCTTGGCCTCATCCACGCCCCTGAAATCTTGTTCGTGCCACTCCTGCATTCACGTCTAGGGTCCACGATTTGTCCTGAACTCTATAGGTGGGAGTTCTATCCATCATCAACTCATAGCTTCTAAAAGTGCACTCATTGTGTCCCACTGACCTACAAAAGTTACAAAACAATTGATGTGAATTCTGTGTGTACTTCTGTAAAAAATGGCAGTTTTCCATAGCGTGTTTCCCTCCTATTTGACAAATCACGCACCACAAAGCAGGCGTCGCACTAGGTCCTACTTGTGCCTCCGGTCTTAATGACATCGGTCCTCCTCCCGTGAGGTAATTCGCAAACACTAGGCAATGGTCCTTATCATGACCTCGACCCTTACATTTTATGCACCACACTTCTTTGCGCACTTCCAAGCGAGTTGTCCTATCTTATTTCAAACTCTGCATCTCAATGCATAAGTTTTTCAACTGCGCATGGATCTACTGAACTCCCAAGTTAGGATCTTGCATCGGGGTCTCATGCAACCTCATCGTGATCTCTAAAGCCTCTGCCTGAGTTGTTAACTTCTGCTGTAATAGCACGCTCCTCAGATGTGGTGTTAGCAACGCTACAAACCATTCGCTGTGTTGTCCATCCATCATATTCACATTAGCTTCATGAATCATACACTTCAACCTCTGATCCAACTCCCAAGGAGTTTCACCTAGTAGCATTGTGATTTATTTGAATCTAATGATCGACTGTGCTTCAGACTTCAGCTTCCTAAATTCTCTATTTAGCGCTGCTTAGATATCCATGATTCCTGCATTTGGATTATCATTGGAGTGCTTAATATACTAGGTCAACGTGCAATCCTACAGAGCGCTAACCAGTGTCCCTTTCTTTATATTGTCATCTGTAACTCCCTGCACTTCCCATACTGCTTTTATGACAAGCCAAAATTGGTCCACATCCTCAATTCATACTCCCTTTAACACAGGCAACTTTATCGTGCTTTCCATATTGACTCGCGGTGGTGGCGGAGGTGGTATGGGTGAATATGGAGGTGAAGGTGGTGAAGCTGGTGGCAGTGTGTGTGGCGGTGGTATGTGCGGAATTCTTTGCCTTATTATATGGATCGCACTTCGCAGAGAGACCTTCGTGAGCTCTTCCTTGTCCCCTCACAGAGGTGAAATCAAAGGGCTATTGTCTGGTCCCTTACTTCCTTTGTTTCTATAGGTTTTTATGCTTCGCGTAGCTCTGAACATCAAGGTTATTGCATAACCCTCTTTTCACACAATAGAATTTTAATCCAAGAATTCAGAGACTTTATGTACTTACCTCGCGGTCCTTTGAGAAAGAGTCACTATGCCTCGTTGTAGCTAACTGAAGTGTCTACTGCGAATTCAATAATGAATCCTCCTATAATCTGATCTAGCCAGCGATCAACAATGCGCACGATCTGATCCTCTGATGCTTCCATTTTGCGCACCAACTCTGGGGTCCACAAAATAGGATTGTCGAGCTTCCACCTTCCTTAGCTATCTGCTAGCTTCACGATCCACTCATACAGCTCAGTAGGGAATGATGCGAAAAAGATCTCATGGATTTCTGTGTACAGGTAGCAATCCAACCACTCTTCTTTTGTCAGTTGCGGATTCCTGTTCTCTTGTGCCACGAACTCGTGAATTCTCCAGTCCAACCAACCTTCAATTTCCTTCCTAGTTGGATTCCAATGATATGACATCAAAGATCTCTATGCAGATTTTGGTCTCGGTAATGGAACCATTTGTTGGCTTGAGGGGGCCTAACCCAGGTTCAGAGTTAATTAGCCAAACAAATCCCTACACTACTGGCCCTTTCAGCAACAACCCGTGGTGCGTGGATTGAAGTCTCACCTGAAGCAGTATCGGGGGATGTTGGAACCAAGTTTCCGCACCCTTGAGATGTCTGAGGGGTCGATTTAGTCCAACTATGAATACCTTAGTGTAGGTCACTTAGTGCATTGTCCTAACCTGCGAGACCTTCATGATCTATTATAATTTCCTTCGTGTAGTCCTAACCAAGGGCTGAGGTTCTTTCCCGCTGCTAAAGCAACGATCTATGCTATTTCCCCAAGTTACACCAAGGATCTTACTTATCTTCTTATAATTTTTAGTTAACTTCACATAAACAGATACTTTGTCTTATATTCACCTAATCAACACAATCATATAAGTTTGTGCACCATATAAACAGTGAAATTGCAATTTATACCCAATACATTCAATGCACAAAACAAGAAAAAGATACACATAATTGATAAGAAACTTCCCTTTATTACTTCTCCAACGGTTACAAACTCGACTCGCCCTGCGCACTCAGTTGCAGAGGTCCGCGCACTTAGCTACAAACTACTAGGCCTTTGCGCACTCAGCTGTAGAGCCTTCTCCTACTCTACAACCCAACGACTCGACTCTACACTTAGATAAGACTCAATTTTTCATATTCTATTCCTCAATTGATTCGGTCCTTTACAACTTAGAGCCTCACTCTATTTATACAATCCCATGGTCTATGGACCATGGGTAGATCTCTAAAGCCAACATTACATTACAAAAATGAGGGCGGACAACCCTATGACTCTTTTACAAGTTCGCGCTCCGCGCCCACAAAACGTGGAGTCTTTAGATCAAATTTAGTCTAAATCTGGGCTTTAAGCCCCAAAACTTCCCATGGGGGATCCTGCGCCCAACATCATCTATAATAAAGAAGTAATTTATTAAGCAAAAAACTCAAATTAACAAGATGGAAGATGAATTAAGGTTTTTTTAGGAACAAAATTGAAAAATTCAATTGCAGATTGCATGGGGGTGCCAAGAATATTCTCACCCAGTTAGCTTAGTGATTATGGATAACATCGGAATCCTAGACCTTAACGAACCAACTAAACAAGCTAAGGAACTAGACCCTGTAGACAAAGACCTCGAAATATAATTTGGGTTTATGGAGTTCAAATTTTGTAGGTATCTAGGATATTTCTGGAAAGTTCTTACATATAGATGCTTTATTAAGTTGGTATGGTATATAGGTAACAATTTTGTCAATTGGATAGCTTTGCTTAAATTTGCAGAGTTTATAGAGCCTAATATGCCAATTTTGTCTCCTCCAATGTACTATTGCATATTTTATATAGATTTTTACTATAAATTTTCATGGTTATGGCTAAAAAAACAGGTCATATTTATTTTGAATAGGTGAAAAATTTGGTGTATATTCATAAAAGTTGAAATTGTGTATATATATGTGTGTGTGTGTGTGTGTATATATATATAGATATATATATATCGATTTATCATTGGTATGATTGTTTAATAATTGGATCAACATAGTAGGCATGTTTTCATGCATAACTTAATCAATAGTTGATTCCTCACAAAATAAAGAGAAGAGAAAGTAAATGATAACATGACAATGTTAAGGGGGTTTGAAGATGACAACTTGGCAATTGATGACTTAATGGAAATATAATGTTGATTGAGAACATATAAGGTGGAAATATGTATACTTTGTTGGTTGACTTTGTTCTAAGGACATCACCTCTCGAAGAGGGGAAGAAAAATTAATTTCTATAATCACTAGGAAATTCTAACATTCATAAGTGTAAATAATGATTTAAACATATGATAAGTGTAAAGAAGAAGAAACTTATGCCCATATAAGGGAGGCATGACCCAAATAAGAATAAAATTAAATGTAATCAGAATATAACTTTAGAAGAAATTAATAGGAAAGAAATAGAAGCAACTATAATTAGTATAAGTAGGAAAATGGCAACCTTTGATATGTTCCTTATAGCATGTTGGAGCGTATAATAAAAATAAGAAGTTAATGGAATTATTTTTACCTACTTGTAGGATGTGTGTTGAATATTATAGACTTAGGGGATTGACTATGGTCATTAAGAAAAATCCATCATATATGAAGTAAAATACAATCACTAAATATGTTACACTAGCTAAGGGAACTTGTTTAGTAAAGATGTGGAGAAATTATAATTGTTCAAGTTGAGAGAATAGTAGTATAATTACAAGGAAGTACATAAAAAATGAAGTAAAAATTGTAGGAAAAGTATATACCTTAAAATGGTAGGCAACAACCCTACAAGAATAATAAACCATTATTTTGTCTTTGGGATGATTGTTTATTAATTGAATCTGAACATAGTTGACACATGTTCATGTATTTTATTTATTTATTTTTTTAACTTTAGCAATAGTTGATTCCTCACACAATCAGGAGAAGAGAAAGTAAATGATAGCCTAACAATGTTAATGGGGTTTCAAGTGAAAACTTGGAAATTGATGACTTAATGGAAAATGAATGTTGACTGAGAATATATAAGATGAAAATATGTATAGCTTCATAGTCGACCTTGTTCCAAGGATGTTGCCTCACAAAGAAGGGAAAAACAATTATTTTCTATGTTCACTAGGAAATTTTGAGACTCATAAGTGGGCATAATGACTTAAACATACGATAAATGTAGAGAAGAAGCAACTTATGCCCATAGAAGAGATGTGTGACCCAAATGAGCATATAATTAAATGAAATCACAATATACCTTCAAAAGAAATTAATAGAATGAAAGTAGAAGAAACTTATAATTAGTCTAAGTAGGAAGATGGCAACCTATTGTATGTTCCTTATAACATGTTGGAGCTTATAATCCGAATAAGAAGTTAATGGAATTATGTTGACCTATATTATTAGGTGCAAGATGTGTGATGGATATTATAGACTTAGGGGTTGATTATGGGCATTAAGAAAAATCCATTGGATATGAAGTAACATACAATACTCAATATGTTACATTGGCCAAGGGAACTTGTTAAGAAAACATGTGGAGAAAATATATTTGATGACAATGAAAGAATAATAATATAATTACAAGTACATATCAAATGAAGCAAATATTCTAAGCAAAATATATACCTTAAATAGTAAGAAACTACCCTACAAGGATAGTAAACCCATTGTTTTATGCAACCAGCTCACAAATAGATAGATCAACGACTTAAAAAATATCCTCTTCGAGGGGGAAACCTCCTTTACATTACATAAATGAACAATTCTTGGATGATACAAATGACAAGACCTCCTTTCTATATATAGGAGTCTAAGGGGTCACAATATAATCAGAGCCTACATAACAATAATAATGTAAGGGCACAAAAATAACAATAGTTGGGTTCTATGGCACACAATAATAACAATATGGGGAATACATGGGCACAAAAATAATAATAAGGGGGATACACTAACAATAAAAATAAGGGCCTACACTAGTATTATAGGGACCTAACATGCCCCTCTCCTTCAAAAAGGTGTTGTCCTCAACGCTTGAGTAGTTATGGATGCTTTTGTATAAAATTCTCATCCTCCCATGTGAAATATTTAGTGAATAAGTTCTTCCACTTGATGAGATACTTTGAAATTGATCATTTTCGTAGATGTCGAGTTCTTGTTTCCATTACTGCTTCAGGTTCCAATATGATTTTTCCTTCCTCGTCAAGTTCTAGAAATATCTATTAGAACTGGGATTTTGTCACATATAACCTTTTTTAAGCATGATACATGGAAAACTGGTGCACTCAAGAAGATGTAGAAGCTCCAATTTTTATGCCATGGTACCAATATTTTGCAACACCTTGTAACGACCATAGTACTTTGGTGATAATTTATTATCCTTCTTAGCTTGCTTGAGGGACATTTGTTTGTATGGTTGTAGCCGTAAAAATACCTAATGGCTTACATCAAAACTTCTTTCGTTGTGATGCTAATCTGCTCATTGGTTCATTCGATTCTGTGTCAAAGTGAGGTTATCCTTTAAGAGTTGGAGAACTTCTTGTTGATGCTCGATGTGATCTTCCATTGCTTTAACCTTAGAATTTTCTCTTAAATATGATGTGATGGATGGTGGATGATATCCATAAAGTGTCATAAATGGGGTCATTTTTGTTGTAGTATGGAAGGAAGTGTTATACCACAATTCAGCTAGAGGTAACCACTTTACTCTGTGCTTGTTTATCAGATACAAAGCAATGAAGATATTCTTCCAAAAATTTGTTCACTATCTCAGTTTTCCCATCAGATTGAGGATGATAAGATGAGCTACAAGATAATTGAGTAACTAGACAAGAATATAATTCCATCTAAAAATTTCCAGTGAAAATGGGATCTATGTCGCTTACAATAATCTTTGGGTTTCCATGTGGCTTTTGAATTGTTTCCATAAATTTAGTAGCAACTGTATTGGCTTTAAATTGATGAGATAATGCACACAAGTGTGCATACTTGGTAAGTTGATCAACTACCACCATAATGACACTCTTTCCTTCAAAATTGGGTAAACCTGTGATAAAATCCATTGAAACCTCCTCCCAACATTCACTTGGAATGGCTAAAGGTTGTAACATACCCGGGGTCTTAATTGTATCAACTTTATTTTGTTGGAAAACCAAACATTCTACCACAAAATTTTGAATATCATATTTAAGGCCCTCATAAAAAAAAAGTCCTTCTTGACCCTGTGGTAAGTTTTTAAAAATCTTGAGTGCCCTCCTAAGGGAGAGATGTGCAATTCCAAAAGAACATTTTGCTTGAGTTGGGAATTATTACAAAGATATAAGCAATCTTTGTACCATAGTGAATCATTTTTTCAGCTAAATGTATCAAATCTACTGGGATCTTGTTGCAACTTTTGAATGAGTGCCCACACTTCTTCATCATTCTTCCATTCATTTCTTTCTTTGATTATCCAATCTGGTTGGATAATAGAAATGGCACAAAGAAATGCTTCCACATCCTCATCCTTTCTTGAGAGTGCATTTGCAACAAGATTTTGCTTCCCTTTTTTGTAGATGATTTCAAAGCCATAACCCAACATATTTGTGACCCATTTTTGTTGGTCTTCTGAAGATAATATTTGTTCCAAAAAGTATTTAAGACTATCATGATCTATTTTTACCTTGAAGTGTCTTCCCATTAGGTAAGTTCACCATTGCTTTATTGCATGTACTATTTCCAACATTTCCTTCTCATAAATAGGTTTGTGTAAATACTTTCCTTTGATTGGATGACTTTCAAAAGAAATGGGTCTTCCTTCTTGCATTAAAATAGCACCAATTCAATTTCTCGAGGCATCACATTCCACAATAAAGGTTTTTGTGAAGTCTGGCAGAGCTAAGACCGATGTTTGGCACATTACCTCTTTAAGATGTTCAAAGGTCTTAGTTGCTTCTGGAGTTTAAGAAAATGAATCTTTCTTCAATAATGTTGTTAGAGGTGTTGTTATTCTCCCATAATTCTTAACAAACTTGCGATAATACCCCGTCGACCCGATAAATCCTCAAAGATGCTTTATGGTTGTGGGGATTTTCCATTCCTTAATGGATTTAATTTTGTTAGGGTCTATCTTAAAACCCTCATGAGATACAATATGACCTAGATATTTCGCTTCATGTACTCCAAAGAAACATTTGGAGGTTTTTGCATATAATTGTTTCTCCTCCAATGTTTTCAGTACCCTGTCAACACGCTGAACACGATCCTTCCAAGAATTGATGTAGATTAGTATATCATCAAAAAATACTAACACAAATTTTCTAAGGTTTGAAAATGGAATTCTTCAAACCTTGAAATGTAGGAGGTGCATTGGTAAGGCCAAAAGTCATGACCAAAAATTCATAATGACCCTAATAAGTTCTAAATGTTGTTTTCGTAATTTCTTCATTCTTCATTCTTCATTCTAATTTGATGATATCCTGAATGAAGATCCAACTTGGTGAAGTAAATTGCTCCATGTAATTCATCCAACAATTCATCAATGACAGGGATGGGAAATTTATCTTTAATAATGAGCTTGTTGAGCTCCCTATAATCTGGACACATGCGCCTTGATATATCCTTCTTATGCACCAATACTACTAGAGCAGAGAAAGAACTTTGACTTGGTTTAATTATACCAACCTCTAACATTTCTACAACCATACGTTCAATTTCACTCTTTTGGGTATAGGGATATCTGTAAGGTCTGATGTTTAGAGGAGCTCTTTCTGGAATAAAATGAATAGCATGATCATGATCAAAAATAGGAGGGAGGCCTTTGGGAGTCTCAAATACCTTGGAATGATTGTCCAAGTCTTTTTGGAGATATGGAGAAATACATGATTTCAATGTTTGAAGCTCTAGTGAGAATAATTGTGCCTTTACACCCCTTTGTTCTTTCGTTAGAAGCTTTGTCATGCCATTAGAGCTAATTATATTTCCTGGTTTCCCTACAATACCCCTTTATTCAAATTCCTTTCCTTCCCAAAAAAAATTCAATAAAAGTTCTTGAAAATTAAAAGTTATTGTTCCCAAAGTTTGTAACCATTGGACTCCTAGTACAACATTAGCACCACCCATTGGAATGGAAAGCATTGGATTATTCAATACATATTCCCCCATGGATAACTTGATATTATGGCACTTTCTAGAGTAATTTATAGTTCCTTCATTTGCAACCATCACATGATACATTGGTGCTAGATATAGGAAGAAATTCAATTCCTTTGCTATCTTACCATGAATAAAATTATGGGTAATACATGAATCAACCAACACTATTACATTTTTCTTCTTGATATGTCCTTCAATCTTAAGAGTTTGAGTCATAATTCCTACCAATGCATTAAAATATATGGCCGGATTCATTTCTTCTTTCTCTGTAGTTGGTTCTACTTCTTGGTGTATATCCTCTTCTTTTGACCTTTCTTGTTCCTTTTCTTCCTCCTCTTCACAATGTATTTAAAATAATTTCTTCTCATCACACTTACAACATTTAATGTATTTTCTATCACAACTATAACATAGACATTTTTCTCTTTTTTCCTCCAATTGTTGTGGTGCGAACCTTGTAGGTTGTGGAAGGCTAGGAGAAGCAACACTTCCATCCTTATAGTGGTGAGTGGTAGACTTCCTTGTTGCCATAATTTTGCTTTCAAATTTTCTTGCCACCCTAAATACCTTCTCTAATGAATCAAGTTCCCAAAGACGAACCTCATGTTGGATGTTATCCTTTAAGTTCCCCATGAAGAAATAAATCCTATGCTACTCTGGAATATAATTTACCCTGATATTCAATTTTTGGAAGTCCTCAATTTTCTCTGCCACTGAAACCTTTTGTTTGAGATTTATCAATTGGCTAAAGAAGGTGTTGCTCTTTGTATCCTCATAATGTGCTATCATTTCCTCCATAAAAATTGACCAAGTGACAAGTGATTTACGAGAAAAAATCCATTGATACCACACAAACTAATTGGGTTCTAAATTTAAAGTTACAATGCGTACCTTTTTCGTGTGTTGCACATTATGGAGATCGAAATATTGCTCCATCTGTAGTATCCATGTTACCGGATTCTTGCTATCAAACTTCCTCATATCGATCTTTCAAATATGGTGGGTCTTCAATCCAAAGTTAGAGTCTATGGAATCATTATTAACATTCCTTTTTTTCTCATCATGAGTTTCATCTAATGCCTTTTCACCATTAGGAATCATTTCTTGTAGCAACTTTGTCAAAGCTTCCTTGAAACCATCCATGTTTGCTTTTAAACCATTCTTCAGTTGTTGCATGTTACCTTTCATTGTTGCTTCTATACCATTCATCTTTTATATTCCTCAAACCATATACCTTAGCTTCCATTTCATTTTTGGCTACTCTTTGCAAGATCAAAACTTGTTGCACTTGGTCTCGTAATTTTGATATATCATGTTGCATTTCTTCCTCTTCTTCATGTGTCATAGTAGATATTTCTGGTTTCTTACTAGGTGTTTCCATTTTCTTGATACTAGTAATTTTGGAATCAAACAATAATATATATGCTTTATTATGCCCCTTGAATCACTTCAAACTGATTTTTTAAGCAAAACTTATGCCGATTAAAAAATAAAATAAAAAAATACACACATTTTTCTAGATTTGTAAGAACTCAATATTGAATCTATTGTATCTCTATAAATTCAGATCTCCAAGGTCTAAAATTCGGTCCTGTGGTAGCCCTTTCTGTCTTCTTTCCAATTCCACAAGTCAGACCAAATTTTAATTATTTAAGATAAATTTAAGTCCAATCTCCCACGATGACCTAATTATGGACTATTTTAGTAGGGCGAACTTGTACAGAGGTCTACATGTCACTGTTACGACCTTTGGCCCTAAAAATGATAAAAATGCTACTATAGTTCGTTCAATTTTAGCCATTTTTTACTAAATTCAAATCTGATGCTCGTAGAGGAAGATATGACTATTTTCCCAAGGTAAACTATTTGAGATGAAATTCTGGGGCATGCAAAAACCCTAAATTCTTCTGACAATATCTTCGAAATATAGAGAACCCAGATCTAAAAATTTTACACGAAGTTCCTCAGGATTTCAACTCCTTGTGGTAAAAATTCCATATTCTTAACCTTCGTAGAAAAAACATTATAGCGAAAATTTCATGATGTCCTATTTGCAACAGCGAAACCCTATAATCCAAAGCTCTGATACCAAATGTTATGCAACTAGCTCACAAAAAGATAGATCAACGAATTAAAAAATATCCTCTTCGAGGGGGAATATCATTTAAATTACATAAATGGAAAATTCTTGGATGATACAATGACAAGACCTCATTTCTATATATAGGAGTCTAAGGGGTCATAATATAATTGGATCCTACATAACAATAATATTGTAAGGGCACAAAAATAAAATAGTGGGATTCTATGGGGTACAATAATAACAATATGGGGACTACATGGGCACAAGAATAATAATAAGGGGGCTAAACTAACAATGAAAATAAGGGGCTACACTATTAGTATAGAGACCTAACATATTGTTATAATGAGAATATGGAAAATTAAGTATATTGACAAGGGTTTTAAGAATGGAAGGAAGTTATAAGTTTAACCCCAATGCTAGTTGGATATATATATATATAATAAAAATAACCTATTTCACCCCTCATAACCATGACCAACTTGGAAGAATGACGAGATGTATGGACATGAGTACTAGATAGATACTTAAGAAGAGTGAGTGGGAGTTTCACAAACAAGTCAAAGTGAAGCGATAACCTATCCTAGTCCATGATGGGAGATTTTGGATTTAGAAATAATCAGGATGAAGCAACTTAGCATTATTGAGGTATCTCATGAATAAGTAACCTTGTTGCAAATGGTTGTGGAATCATAGAAGTATTTCTATATAATAATATTATGCATATCAATATAAAGTCTAAGTATGGATGATGCCTATTAGAAATAAAATATTTTTAATCAACTAATGAAAAATGATCATGATATTGATGAAAGTTTTCTTAAGGATCCATATAAAGTTTGGTTAAATTAGATTAAAGAGGTAATAAACTCATAAATTCTTGTAGGGTGGACAAGGGGAAAAAATAGAAATTATGCAAATGGAAAAGAGGAAACACCTTCACATAATGGCAATATACATAATGGATAGCATTGAAGTTCTAAGGGAACTATGGAGATGTAATAAATATTGGAGTGAATTTATATGACGTCAGTGAAGGGGTCTCCCTCTCAAATGGTAAGGTCTCTTAAGGGTATTAATGAGTGGATTGAACAAGAAGAATAATGGCTAAGGATGACTAGTAAGAGTAATAATGATGATCCATATAATGTTAAACTAATTATATAAGTAAGAAAGACAAGTAATAGGCTAAGAAAAGATTTAAAGGTTTAAACATTCAGGGATAATAACTATCTACTTTTGGCAAAGAAAATAGACCATGAGATTGATGAGAAAACATATAACATGAAAAATAAAAAAAAACTTGTATGCTCATTATGAGTTATATATTTAGATTATACAATTCAGTGTTTCCAAGAAAGAAAATAATGTTAACCTAAACAATGATGACTTAGTGTTTACATGTTATTGTATAGTAGTATAGAATGGATAAACAAAATATGCAAGTGATGTAAAAACCAAGGGTGATGATCAAAATATATGCATGGATAAGAATTTAAATGTTATATGATTTAAGGCATGATAATAATGTCAATAGCAACATAATGTTGGATTTCACCAAATTTCCCTAGGTAAGAAAGAACACACGACTAGATATTAAAGCTCTAGATGATGAGGCTCACTTTAAAGTAATTATGTACTTAAATAAGGAAAATGTATGAGAAAAATGAGCATATGGATAGGGTAACTATACATATCCTATAAATTGTCAACTTCCTTTTGGAAGAAGCAGAAATTGTTATAAAAAAAATTGGTGTCTTGAAGAGAATATGACACTCATAGTATTCATGATCTAGTATCAATCATACACGGACATTAAATGATATTATTGCATTAAATGTAATAGTTGGTATTCATTATTTAAATAGGCTAATGAATTTTCTTTTAACTGATAAATCATGATAAGTACAATAATGATGTTTCGTTTGTCTCCATATGACATGTGTTAATATGATTATCATATTTATGATGTTATTTTACGAAGTTATACTAACATATAGTTTCATTTATTATGTTGATGTAATGTTATGTCCTTGATACATATATGTTAATATTGTAATATTATGATGGTATGTGTTAATTACATACAATTTTTATGAGAGATGTAAATTATGTCATGTGTGGGGATGTTGTGCCTTACTATTCAACATGTTGTGATAATAATGATGTTATGCTCTCATCGTGACATTTGAGAGTTATCATGTGGATTATTTTCTATGATATGATGATGTTATGACTATATAACTAATGCATTGGAGGTGGTGATTCACAGGAAGCTAAGAGGGCTATTTTATTTAATGATCTCATAGGATACCATAATTATGAGGGAGAATATGTAACACCTTATAGGTTGAATACAAACCCAATGAAATAGTTACACTAGTGGTTCTTTTAAATTGGATAATCCTTGATGAGACATGGGACCATATTGAGAAGGTCAAGTGCATGATATTGGAGTTGTATGTTGAAGTCAAAAAAATGGATATAGTGTTGATCATCAATGGAGTTATGGGGTTGGACTTAAATGTATGGATCTATGTACCTTAGTGAGTTGTGGCAAGAGTTTGTGCCATACTTTCAAGATTCCTAGTGTACATAAGTGTCTATCAGGATGCTTTCTCGGGTAGATGAGGTCTAAAGCCTTGCAATCATATTAAATAAAGATGGTTTAAAGCTTGATTTTCTAAAACTAGAGAAGTTCTAGAGTGTTGCTCACACTTCATTGGAACTTTCAATACTTATTGTTCTAAAATTAGAAAAGTGTTAGAGTGTTCACTTGGGGTGGCCTTATAATAGCCCAACAAAGGATGTTGTGGAAGATATGGGAGAAAAAATAGAAAATAGAAAAAGAGAGAGAGAAAAAGGAAAAATATAGCATAACCAAAGAGCTTTCAATAATTAATCTTAAAGAAAATATTACACTCATGATATTCATGATCTATTATGAATCCTACATGGATGCTAAATGATATTATTGCATTAAACATAATAGTTGATATTCATTTTTTATAAAGGCTAATGAATTTGATTTAATTGATAAATCATGATAAGTACACTAATGATGTTTCATTTATCTCCACATGATATGTGTTAAGATGAATATCATATTTATGATTTTATTTTATGAGGTTATGTTAAAATATACTTTCATTTATTATGTTGATGTAATTCTATGCCTTTGGTACATATATGTTAATGTTATACTATTATGATGGTATTTCATTATATGATCCTATGTGGTAATTGCATACATTTGTTTTTTTATGAGATGTTAATGATGTCATGCATGAGAATTTGGTGCCTTAATATTCAACATGTTGTGATAATAATGATGTTATGTTCTCATGATGACATGTGAGAGTTAGCATGTGGATTATTTTCTATGAGATGATGATGTTATGATTATATAACTAATGGATTGGTTGCATGATGTGAGGTGGTGATTCACAAGACGCTAAGAGGGCTAGTTTATTTGATGATCTCATAGGATACATACCTATGAGGGAGAATATGTAACACCTTATAGGTTGAAGACAAACTCAATCAACTACCTACTTTAATGTTTCTTTTACCTTGTATAATTCCCAATGAGACATATCACCATACTGAGAAGGTCAAGTATAGGATATTGGAGTTGTAATGGCGAAGTCCAAAAAATGGCTAGAGTGTTTCTCACTAATGGAGTTATTGGATTGGACTTCAATGTCTCAATCTATGTAGCTTAGTGATGTTGAGAGGTTTGTTATTGATGTCAAAGCAAGGTCTAGGGCTAAGTCAAGTGGACAATTGTCATTATTCATCTAAACAACAACAAAGGCATGGATCTTCCCCATTTGTATCACCTACTTTGACAACATTAAGAACTCAATTATAGTCATGGGCATTAGCAAGGAAATCATTAAATGTGGCCTTGAAATCATATTTCTCAAACATGGTGCTATGACAAGAAACCCAATTTGATTCACTACATTGGTTTAGTTCAGCAACACAATTCTTTAAGAAGAAGATATTCCATTTGTAAGGTGATACAGAGGAAGGGAAAACACATGGTGGCCTTGGTGGAATAAACCAATGGAACTGTTATCACTCAGGTTGTCCCTAGGCTCCTGTTAGGGATACGACTGAGGTAACCACAAACCAATCTTCTGATTGCAGGTTCTAGCCCACCTACAATCGGAGAGGGCTCTCTCCTTTAGATTCAACCTCAGTTGATCTAGATTCAACCTTAGTTGATGATTTTAGGCTAGCTTTCTGACTTCAAGGGAATGTTGACTTTGATTGGAAGGAAGGTAGGATTCTCTAGTAAAGAGGCACAGTAAGGTGTTATAAGTTCTGAACCATTGGGCATGGAGTCACAGATTGAGGCATACGAGCGTTTTCTTGGTCACAAGGGGATACGGAGCGGGATAGCCACGCAGGATACAATATTCAGGCTGCTGAAAGTATGGAGTGAATATCAGGGATGAAAGGCAAAAGAGAATCATTTCATCATGCTGACCAAAGGGAGAAGTGGATGAGTGGGATCCCGGAGCAGTTAAGAATTCCAAAGACATGCACTCATATACGAAGGAAACAGGGTAAACTAGAGCAGTTAAGAATTCTAGCTCATTACTGTTTCAGCAGAAAACATCGAAAAGTGCAGAAATTGAACTTAAGGTGTATTTAAACAAATCTTAAGCTATTCTTTTTTCCTGCAACTTAGAAAGGCGGAAAAATGATGCAAACATAAAATAAACAGGGAGGAAGAACACTTATTGGATCATGCAGAGACACAGGAATTCCGTGATCATTCCTTGGCCAAGAGAAACAACAAGTTGTTTCGGAATCCATGCTTTCAGCAATCTTTGATTATGAAAAATATGACAGTTACAGTGCGAGTCTTTACTTAGAGAAAATTGCTGGAAAAGAGACTGACCAACAACTACTACTACCAACCAACCAACCCTTTACAATATCGCTTCGGGTGGTATTTATAAACAAAATATCAGAAAGACATCATTACAAGTGACCTTGACAGGTCGGCTTAGAACTCTTCAAAAATCTAAATGCTGCTGGAAATAAATGCAAGTAAATCTTTTTTTTTACTGCGCTGGGGGCAGCTGAATTGGAACAGGTGACGAGGTGGCCCTTGGGGACCAGATGCAGTGCTGCTGAAGTGAATGTGCTTTGGGACTGTAGTTCGGCTTTGGTGCAAATTGAATGTGCAATTATTATGATTTGAGAGCTTCAAGTGATTTTGCTCTCCTACTATTGATCTGCTGGAAGATATTCAAATTTCTCTTGCTTTGGGCCACTGCTCAAGATATTCTCTGATACACTTTTGCCACTACATTGATGATTTCCACCGTCGACTGATGCTCTTTGACACACTTGAAGCCTGCTGATTTGAACTGATACTCTTTGAACTCTGTGAATGATCTGCTGCTGTCTTCAAACCGGATCCTTTGGCACGTTTGGGCGATTTTTGGGATTTTTTTGGCGTGCAGTGGGCTCGGCGATCAGAAGATTCCCTGAAGATTCCTTGAAATGGCCTATTTCCCATAGCGATGCGCGAATAGCGCTTCGCTATTCGCGCATCGAAAACTACCTCTGTTTCTTGATCTGGAGCTCCGAAGCGCGACTTTTCTCCTTACGCGAAGCTTTTTCGGCTTTTCTGGCTGCTGACGTAAGCACTGCGTCGGCTGTACGACAGATGACGTCATCAGTGGGTCCCTGGTACAGCGCGACATGGCAAGGTACTAGATGAACTGTTGGTGAAGAGGTTCTGATGCGATATCGCAATATCGCGTCGGCGGGGAAGAGGGGGATCATTGTGTTGGGTATTTGGTGCTTGCGACTGTCGATATGTGATATCGCGATATCGCATCGACAGAGAGGGAGGGGTGAACAAAGAGGACACTCGGCGTGTGTGATAGCCGATCGTCGATTTCGCGATGTCGCATCGACGGGGGATGGATGGGCAGAGTTTTGCATGAATGTGAGATGGCGAATTTGCGATGCGAAAAAGGCTTTGAAGGGAAAAGGTAAGTAAGTGGGTGTGAAGGGCTTTTGAAGTTTCGGAAGGGGTCCGATTACTTCGGGGGAGTTTTATACTTAGGAAGGAGTCCAAAGTATGTGGAAGGTGGTTTCGGAGGTTGGGTTCTTGCTTAGTTTCTGATAAACTAAACAATTCCCGAGACTTGCTATAGTTATTTTTCAACTAGGGGAAGGGATATTACATAGGGGAATTTACTTAATATTAGTACGGGGATAGGAAAAATAGGGAGCTACATAGTAATGTTAGTGGTTAATATGGAGATGATAAGAAAGCGCTAAGTTCGGGAGACTTAGGGTGTTGCAGGGGGTAGGACCATACTTCGGGAGAAGATATGGAACAACTTTGAGTAAAGCAGATCTTTACTCAATCGGAGTGATGAAGATGATGAACTTAAGAGGTGTCAAGCAGATCTTGACCTCTTTTGGGGATGTTAGTTAGTGACCGGTGGGGACAGCAGAGAAGGGGAGTTAGTTATACCTCTTTTGAGCCTTTTTGCTTACAAAACTTTGCTAATTATGTTCTGCATGATATGATGCCTGCAAACTTGGAACTTGTCAAGAATTCAACAGCCTCAGAACAACCTACCCAGCCTACTTTCCTAGCATTTTTTCTTCTTTTGCTTGGGGTGCACTTAGACTTGCAAACCCATCATACATTTTTCTTTTGATTCTTTCCTATCTACATACTACCCTTATTTCTTCCAGAGCCCAGATTAAATTGTTGGACTCTTTTGTTTCTCTACCTATCTAAGAGTCTGCCAAGATTAAACTGTTTGGATAGACTTACAATCTCTATATTCTAAAACATGAAATTTAAACCTAGGGAGACCAAGATTAAACTGTTTGGACCTCCCTTTAACTAACAGTAGCGATACCAAGAAAATTTTACAAAATTTGAAGGCAATTGAATGAATCTTGAAGTAGCCTTCTTCATGTGGAGACTGTTTGAGCAAATATGGAGCATTGCAGCAAGAAGAGTATAACATATTTGGCCTGTAAAATACCAATCATGAAAAATGAATACCTGCTGCAACAGGAGCTAACAGTGGCTCCACTCGGGGATGGCTTCTCCTTGTGGGAAGTCAAGAACAGCAGGCCAGAACGCCCTGATTTTCACTTTTCTTGCTGTCTTCTGCAAAAATTTATTTCCTTCAGCCGCTTTATTTCTTCTACCTACCTACCCTAACCAGCAACTGCTTTGCCGTTAGGTAAAATCACATAACCAGTGTAGCCATTTAAGCAATTGTAAATCGAGATAATCTTGCTGACTGATCATTTCTGAACGCAAAAGCATCTTCCGGGCTCGTGCTTTTACAACCAAAATTGTGGCCTCCATTTCTTGCCGCTGAAGCTTATGGTCTTCACTGAGAGAACATGTTAGCAAAATTGTGTTAAGCCAAAGTTCCATATAATCTCCGATTCGATCAATGAATTTACCCTGTGAGAGAACTTCCTCTGCTTCGTTTGAATCTTCAATAGAATTATGCAGAGTCTGTGAATCAGCAGGTGGCGCCGTCTTCTCCTGAGTTGAGGACGGGAGACTTCGGCATGATTTAGGATCTTCCGGGTCGAGGGGAGCAACTGTATCTTCGGTAATGAGCCTAGCAGATGATCCTTCTGTCTTTCCCTTGGATCCCAGATCACATAGAATCCTCAGGTCCTCAGGCAACAGTGTTCCCTCCTGAATATGGGCGTGGAAGCTCAGGCATGATTCCGGGTTCCTTGGGCTGGAAGGATCAGTTACATCGTCGGTAATGACCCTAGCTGTTGATCCTTCTATATTTCCCTTGGAACCCAGGTCATACTCAAACTGTAATTCAGGAGACAACACTATTTCCCGCTGAACTGGAGGAGGAAGATTTTGGCAAAATTCTTGAGGGTTGCGAAACTCATAAGCCTGAATTTGAGCTCCCAAGAGTTCAATTTCATTCTCATATTTTTGCACAACAAACTCAAGGAACAATTTATTTCGGCCGCCAGGTATTGTTGACAATACCTTTCTGAAAAATCTATCATCAAGCTCAAACTCTGATAAACTTTCTCTGCATTTTTCAAAATCTTCTTCTATCGGAAGTTCTTCCCAAGATTCGGTCATTCTCTTTTGTTATTAATACATGGGACACTTGGCTGTAACATTTGGTTCGTTCCTCAGTGGAGCCTTTGATTGAAATTGAAGTGGAGTCGCCAGGTGGATGTCCGGACTCTGATGTGTCTGATCTCTATCGACCGCCGAAGATCAGAACTAGACATGACAAGCCTTCAAAAGCACTTCCTCCATTGGGGTTCAAAGATGAACTGTGTGTTTGAATCCCCAATGGTGCGCGCAGATACAGGTCGACCGAGGCTTTTACAAGTCGGTTTCTTCCACTGCAAAGCTGCAGATTGGTTGCATTGATTTATCTGAGGAGGTCCCCAGTGGAGTCGCCATTATGTTATCACTCAGGCTGTCCCTAGGCTCCTGTCAGGGATACGGCCGAGATAACCACAAACCAATCTTCTGATTGCAGGTTCTAGCCCACCTGCAATTAGAGAGGGCTCTCTCCTTTAGATTCAACCTCAGTTGATCTGGATTCAACCTTAGTTGATGATTTTAGGCTAGCTTTCTGACTTCAAGGGAATGTTGACTTTGATTGGAAGGAAGGTAGGATTCTCTAGTAAAGAGGCACAGTAAGGTGTTATAAGTTCTAAACCATTGGGCATGGAGTCACAGATTGAGGCATACGAGCGTTTTCTTGGTCACAAGGGGATACGGAGCGGGATAGCCACGCAGGATACAATATTCAGGCTGCTGAAAGTATGGAGTGAATATCATGGATGAAAGGCAAAAGAGAATTATTTCATCATGCTGACCAAAGGGAGAAGTGGATGAGTGGGATCCCGGAGCAGTTAAGAATTCCAAAGACATGCACTCATATACGAAGGAAACAGGGTAAACTAGAGCAGTTAAGAATTCTAGCTCATTACTGTTTCAGCAGAAAACATCGAAAAGTGCAGAAATTGAACTTAAGGTGTATTTAAACAAATCTTAAGCTATTCTTTTTTCCTGCAACTTAGAAAGGCGGAAAAATGATGCAAACATAAAATAAACAGGGAGGAAGAACACTTATTGGATCATGCAGAGACACAGGAATTGCGTGATCATTCCTTGGCCAAGAGAAACAGCAAATTGTTTTGGAATCCATGCTTTCAGCAATCTTTGATTATGAAAAATATGACAGTTACAGTGCGAGTCTTTACTTAGAGAAAATTGCTAGAAAAGAGACTGACCAACAATTACTACTACCAACCAACCAACCCTTTACAATATCGCTTCGGGTGGTATTTATAAACAAAATATCAGAAAGACATCATTACAAGTGACCTTGACAGGTCGGCTTAGAACTCTTCAAAAATCTAAATGCTGCTGGAAATAAATGCAAGTAAATCTTTTTTTTTTACTGCGCTGGGGGCAGCTGAATCGGAACAGGTGACGAGGTGGCCCTTGGGGACCAGATGCGGTGCTGCTGAAGTGAATGTGCTTTGGGACTACAGTTTGGCTTTGGTGCGAATTGAATGTGCAATTATTATGATTTGAGAGCTTCAAGTGATTTTGCTCTCCTACTATTGATTTGCTGGAAGATATTCAAATTTCTCTTGCTTTGGGCCGCTGCTCAAGATATTCTCTGATACACTTTTGCTGCTACATTGATGATTTCCGCCGTCGACTGATACTCTTTGACACACTTGAAGCCTGCTGATTTGATCTGATACTCTTTGAACTCTGTGAATGATTTGCTGCTGTCTTCAAACCGGATCCTTTGGCACGTTTGGGCAATTTTCGGGCTTTTTTCGGCGTGCAGTGGGCTCGGCGATTAGAAGATTCCCTAAAGATTCCTCGAAATGGCCTATTTCCCGTAGCGCATCGAAAACTGCCTCTGTTTCTTGATCTGGAGCTCCGAAGCGCGACGTTTCTCCTTGCGCGAAGCTTTTTCGGCTTTTCTGGCTGCTGACGTAAGCACTGCGTCGGCTGTACGGCAGATGACGTCATCATTGGGTCCCTGGTACAACGCGACATGGCGAGGTACTAGATGAACTGTTGGTGAAGAGGTTCCGATGCGATATCGCGATATCACGTCGGCGGGGAAGAGGGGGATCATTGTGTTGGGTATTTGGTGCTTGCGACTGCGGATATGCGATATCGCGATATCGCATCGGCGGAGAGGGAGGGGTGAACAAAGCGGACACTCGGCATGTGTGATCGCCGATTGCCGATTTCGCGATGTCGCATCGGCGGGGGACGGATGGGCAGAGTTTTGCATGAATGTGAGATGGCGAATTTGCGATGCGAAAAAGGATTTGAAGGGAAAAGGTAAGTAAGTGGGTGTGAAGGGCTTTTGAAGTTTCGGAAGGGGTCTAATTACTTCAGGGGAGTTTTATACTTAGGAAGGATTCCAAAGTATGTGGAAGGTGGTTTCGGAGGTTGGGTTCTTGCTTAGTTTCTGATAAACTAAACAATTCCCGGGATTGCTTATGCGTTATTTTTCACCAGGGGAAGCGGATATTACATAGGGGAGATTACTTAATATTAGTACGGGGACAGGAAACATAGGGAGCTACATAATAATGTTAGTGGTTAATATGGAGATGATAAGAAAGCGCTAAGTTCGGGAGACTTAGGGTGTTGCAGGGGGTAGGACCATACTTCGGGAGAAGATATGGAACAACTTTGAGTAAAGCAGATCTTTTTTCAATCGGAGTGATGAAGATGATGAACTTAAGAGGTGTCAAGCAGATCTTGACCTCTTTTGGGGATGTTAGCTAGTGACCGGGGGGGACAGCAGAGAAGGGAAGTTAGTTATACCTCTTTTGAGCCTTTTTTCTTACAAAACTTTGCTGATTATGTTCTGCATGATATGATGCCTGCAAACTTGGAACTTGTCAACAATTCAATAGCCTCAGAACTACCTACCCAGCCTACTTTCCTAGCATTTTTTCTTCTTTTGCTTGGGGTGCACTTAGACTTGCAAACCCATCATACATTTTTCTTTTGATGCTTTCCTATCTACATACTACCCTTATTTCTTCCAGAACCTAGATTAAACTGTTGTACTCTTCTGTTTCTCTACCTATCTAAGAGTCTGCCAAGATTAAACTGTTTGGACAGACTTACAATCTCTATATTCTAAAACATGA
>APFE031153718.1:134583-148511 GCA_000404065.3 Pinus taeda | reverse complement strand
GAAATTTAAACCTAGGGAGACCAAGATTAAACTGTTTGGACCTCCCTTTAACTAACAGTAGCGATACCAGGAAAATTTTACAAAATTTGAAGGCAATTGAATGAATCTTGAAGTAGCCTTCTTCATGTCGAGACTGTTTGAGCAAATATGGAGCATTGCAGCAAGCAAAGTACAACATATTTGGCCTGTGAAATACCAATCATGAAAAATGAATACCTGTTGCAGCAGGAGCTAACAGGAACCAAAAAGAAAAACATAACAATTTCAAATGAAGAAACCCAAATTTTAAAAATGGATGTAAAGCAACTTTAAAAATATCTAGCAGAGTTAGAGCTTATCCAATTTGGTTTAGTATGTGCAGAGTTAGAGCTTATCCTACCTTCTAGCTAAGTTCCTTGCCCTTAAACTTAAGCCCCTGGTTGGCCGCACTGAGTCCTTCGTGAAGGACTCTGCATCCTTCATCATGGAGCTCAAGGATATTAGGCTTAACCCTAAGGAAATTTTGGTAAGCTTTGATGTGGTCTCCCTGTATACTTGCATCCCTATAAAGGAGGCCTTGGAAGTGATCTATCGCCTAACAGATCCTGATACCGCTCATCTGGTTGAGATATCTCTCACTTCCACATTCTTCTGTTTCGAGGGTGAGTTCTTTGAACAGACCTGTGGTGTTGCCATGGGTTCCCCCCTTTCCCCTATTGTTGCGAATCTTTTTATGGAAGATTTCGAAGCCAAAGCTCTAGCCTCAGCTCGTCTCCTTCCCAAGCTTTGGAAAAGGTATGTAGATGACACTAATGTCATCTAGTCCCATGGCCAAGAGGAGCTGGAGCGCTTCTTCAATCGCCTCAATGGTCAGTCCTCTGCCATAAAATTCACCATGGAAAAAGAGGTCAATGGTTTCCTCCCTTTCCTGGATATTATTATTTCTAAGAATAAGGACGACTCTCTCTCCCACTCTTTGTTCCGGAAGAAAATGCATACTGAGCAGTATCTTCATGCCGATTCCCATCATTTCCCTGCTCAGAAGATGGGTGTTCTCAACACCCTCGCTACTTGTGCCCTTAGGATTTCAGATAATGAGAGCTTTGATAAGGAGAGATCCCATCTCCTTGATGTTTTTGTGGAGAATGGATATAGTAAGTGCCTTGGTCAGAAGGTCTTCCGCAAAGCCTCTAAAAATGCGTTAATTAAGAAAGAACCAAAGGAGCGTCGACTAGGTGTCCATCTTCCCTATGTCCAAGGAACCTCGGACAAGATTGCTCAGATCCTTAAGAGGTTTGATATTCCCTCAACCTTTAGGCCCCTCAACACCATTCGCAATTCCCTCTGATCGGTGAAAGATCCCGTTAACCCTAAGGATATGAAGGGTGTATATTTGATCCCTTGTTCTTGTGGGACCCCCTATATTGGGGAAATAGGACGCTCCATCCATCAGAGAATCAGCAAGCATGCAGTTGACCTAAGACATGGGAGAACCAAGTCTTCAGCATTAGCAGAACATGTGGAGAAGACCAAGCATCAGGTTTGTATAGAGGAGGCCAAGGTTGTTGCCAAAGTTGCTCAGTTCCATCATCGTAAATTTAGGGAAGCTATTGAAATTGAAAGAAGGCCTAACAATCGCAACATAAATGACGACTGGAAGATTAATAGATGTTGGATCCCTGCCCTTTCATCCTAGTGTTTCTTTTCCTTTTTCCTCCCTTTTTTATCTTTTCGCTTTCGTTGTTCCCCCTGGAGCCTTCCTTTCTCCTAATTTATTTTTCCTTCTTGCTCTTTGGTTTTCTATTGGACTTTTTCCAGCCCTTCTCCTTCTTTTTATTCTAGGTCACTCTTTCTAGTTAATTTTTTCCTAACAGATATTATTAAATATAATCTTAACATATATATATATATATTATATATTATAGTATATATATAAACATATATATATATATATATATATATATAATTATTATTTAGTATTCTTTTATTTATTTATTTTTATTCATTTTTTCTTTAATTTTATTCTATTATTTATTTATTTTATATTATTCATCATTTATTATTTTTTATTTTATTATTTTTATTTTTTCTCTGGTATTTTTTACTTTTTTCGATTTATTTTTTATTTTATTTTTTATTTTATTGTTTTGGGTTTATGTTTATTTTTTATTTCATTTCATTTTATTTTATTTAGTTATTTTATTTTATTTTATCTATATTTATTTATTTTATTTAATATTTTTATTCTTACTTTTATTTATTTATTTATTTTTTAGGCCTTTACCAACTACCGTTGCTTATGAATTTGAATTATTTTACGTTAGTTAGTGATTATTTATGTGTTTTTGGTTTGTATTATGATTATTTGTTATATTTTGTTATACTTATTTATTTACGGTTTTAGTAATCTCATATAACAATTAGTTAGTCTAACAACTAGTTATAAGTTATGAAAATAAATTCGAAATTAAACTAATTGCCCATTTAATTACCAATTTTTTTAATATTAAAGTGATACTGGTTGAAACTGACTTTTAACTTAGAATTATTTCATTTTTTATATTTTAGGAATTTATTTATTTATTTTAACTTCTAGTAATTTCTCGTTCTAATAAATAGTTATTCTAACTATACCATTATATATTTATATAAAAAAGTATGGTCATCAATCTAACTAATTCCCATTAAAATTACAATTTTTAATTATTAAAAGATACCGTTTTAACTAATTTTTAACTTAAACTCCTTCTAAATTTTTTTCATATATTAAGGTTTGGTCACGATGATAACTAGCTTCCTTTAAATTATCAGGATGACTTTTTTTACTCTTGCCCTAGGTCAAAATTAGCCGTTGGTCAAGATAGTTGTTGGAGGCTCTGCTCTAACTATTTAACATGCAAAGCTGGATCTGTCTTCAACTTGTCCTGACGATGAACCACACTAGTTGGTTCGAAACGCATCGACAAAGGTCTTTCTATATGTGATTTGCACCGAAATTCTTCTTATAATTCTTGCGTTAAGTTTGTGATAAATCAAAGATATCCTTCACATCAATTTAATAAAATTGAAAATCAATGATGCGCTCAAATGCTTTGATCATGGAATAAATAATGTACCTTGAGTCCAATCAACAATTGCAAATCTAAAAAGGGTCTTGGTCAAATTGGCTTCAAGGAATTATGGGTCAGCTTCATCAATATATGACAGGATGACCCTATGTTTGTGATAACTCAACCTAAATATAAGCGAACCATAGGCCAAAACTTGGGTGAATGGAATTCAATTCGTAAAGGAAAAATTGTAGAGATGGCAAGAACTTTCAAACTTGTAATAGAGGATAAAAATGAGGCAATTCGGTGAAGCAAGGAACTAAATAAGACTTGGTCTAGAAGCTTAAGAAGGAACTCAGTGATAGGAGGAATTATTTGAGGCAAATCAATGGAATTCTAAGGCCATCACTTCATTGAAAATCTGCGAAGGAGGTAGAAATACAAAGATGTCTCTTTCAATGAAGTACTTGATGGAAATTTTAACTAGGTTCAGTCTTCATAATGACCTATGTGTAATCATGCCATTGTGTATTTTGTATAAATAAAGAAAAGGAAAGAAAAAAAAAAAAATATTTTATGTAAAGCATGGGTTTCATGCTCAAGTTTCGGTCAAAAGCATGTTCTTCATGCTTGTAGGACTTTCTATGTCTTTCTAGGACAAAGAAGAAATTATGTCATGTGTTATAGTCCCATTTGGACTTATTATAACAAAGAAAACTATTTATTTTGTCAAGAAAAAGCCATGTATTCCTCCAAGACAAATTCGTCCTAAAGGGAGGAATATTCGACCCCTCAAGAAGGCTATAAGTACAAGGAGCTTGACCTCATTTGTCTCACTCACTTAGCACAAGTTCAATCTGTAATAGCGAAGGAGAAAATGAGCTAGAAGGATGAATGAAGGAAGAAGAAAGAGAAGTGTATTGGGATAATCTATTGGCATTATGATGCATGTGTTGTCCTTGATGGAAACTCACTTGTAACAGAACAAGTATATGGTAACTAGAAGAATTCACAAGTCAATTTAGAGGTGACATAATGATGGAACTAAATACCAGAATGAAGGGGCGCAGGTTTACAAACTAGAATCAAAAGTTTTATACAGGGAGATTGTTAGCTTTGTTGTCCTTGATGGCAACCTACCTGATGATTTGTCCTCGATGACAACCTATTTGATGAATGGAAACCTACTTGATAAGTTATCTCTTGATGAAAATCTAATTGTTAAAGGTATAAACAGGGTGTGTTTATAGATGTGATAGAATGCATGGCAGTTCAGAGGAATCAGTTCAAAGGAATGATAAAGTTGGAAGTTCAAGAACTATACGCGGGTTCTGTTACGCCAAGTTGCTTATGCATGAGAGTTTAGTGAAGAAAAGTAGTGTATGGATTTTGCACCATGGTATTCTAAATACCATGGGTTCTTACCATGGTATTCGCCCATAGTAGTGAGCATGACAACAAATATTGATCATGTCAAAGATTACCACCAACACTAGTGTAGTTTTGACCCGTGGTATTGGACAAAGGCTACACTATATAAAGAGGTAAAGATCAAAGGGCTAAGTGTGCAAGTGATGGAAATACTATGAAGAGTTAGATCAAAATAAAATATGCATGTTATGGATTTTTAATGCTTTTCTTGATCTAAACTAAGTATGCACTTGAGATTTTGATGATAGATGAGATCTAATAGATCTGAAATAATTATGCACTAATGAATATAATGATGGATCAAGATCATGAGACCTAAAATGAATTTTCATTGTATGATATAATCATGGATTGACTAGATCCCAGTATTGACGCATGTTTTTATCTCTCAATATTATGATCTAGGTCTTTCTGAAGTTCTGAAGAGCTACACAATTTTAGGTCAAAATTTGCAGATCTTTATGTTGGTTGGTCTCAGGAAAAGCGTGTATACGCGTGGGTTAGCTTCTTCAAAGTTGCGTATATAAAGTAAGGGGTTTTTGTTCATAAATGACTGATCAATCTGACAATCTGATCATTGTTATTATTTCTCTGTTGTCTTTCAATGTTGTCCTCATGTTGATCTAGGTTGAGTGATAATATCTGAAGTAGAACTGATTGAATGATGAAGTTGAATATTGGTTATTAATTGATTGAAGAATGTTAAGGTTACTTTTTGACTGCGATTGAAGATTAGAGACAATTATGTGATTGGTTCAGAGGATTGCAGTATATATGAGTATTTCAGAAATTGCAGTGGTCAAGTTTTCAGTTTTCAGTATATTAAGATCTGTACGCAGGTTTCTATACTGAAAAATGTGTATGCACGCAGGTTACCTTAAGTGAAGTAGCGTATACATTTTGACATTTGAATGATCAAAATTATAGTTGATTTTGTGTGCTGATGCAGTATTCTGGGTTCAATTCTGTGTATTGGTTACAGTGATTTGACAGTTCCAGTTGATTGGTTGAGTTTCGATTAAGTGTCAGTTGATTTGGTTTTCAGTGGATGGTTGATTCAGTTGTGTCATAAATTGATGATTGGGTTTTAGTGAATGGTTGATTCAATTGTATCAGAAATTGATGATTGGGTTTCAGTGATAGGTTGATTCAATTGTATCAAAAATTGATGATTGTGTTTCAGCGATTGGTTGTTTCAGTTGTGTCATAGATTGATGATTGGGTTCCAGTAATTGGTTGATTCGGTTGTGTCAAAGATTGATGATTGGATTTTAGTAATTGGTTGATTCAGTTGTGTCATAGATGTATGATTGTGTTATAGTGATGAGTTACATTTTGATTTTTGATATTGAGCTTAAGTGTTGATAATGGGTCCAATATGAAAATTTGATGAGACGTGGCCTACAAGTTATGATGTGTTGAAGCAGATGGATCTAATGTGAAAATTCATGAAACTTGGTCCATGGATGTTGTTGAGGGTTGGAGCCTTTAGTGAGGAAGTCGAACCTTCCTGCCAATAGTAGCTAGTGATCATATTAGGGGGTTGGATCCCCCTTCTAATAGAAGTAGGAGAACGAGTGAAGGTCATAGCCTTCTGCATGTTGGTGCCTGCGTACTAGTACAAGTTTACATAAATACAAGAACCAGGGGGTAGGAGATCCCTTCTAGTAGGAGCTAGAGAAAGAGTGAAGGTCGTATCCTTCTACAGGTTGGTACTTGCATACTGGTACAAGTTTACACCAATACAAGAACCAGGGGGTAGGAGGATGAAACATGGCCTACAAGTTATGAAGTGTTGAAGAAAATGGATCCAATGTGAAAATTCATTAAATGTGGTCCATGGGTGTTGTTGAGGGTTGGAGCCTTCAATGAGGAAGTCGAAGCTTCCTGCTAGGAGTAGTTGGTGATCAGATCAGGGGGTTGAAGCTCCCTTTCAGTATCAGCCGGAGAACCAGTGAAGGTCGTAGCCTTCTGGTTGGTGCCTGCATACTGGTACAATTTTACGCTAGTATAAGAACTAGGGGGTAGGAGCTATCTTCCAGTAAGAGATGTAGAACGAACAAAGGTTGTAGCCTTCTGCAGATGGGTGCCTGCGTACTGTTATGAGTCTGGACCAGTAGAAGATTGTAAAAATATTTTTCTTTATATTAAAAGGAAGATGGAGATGACAACAACAAGTGGTTTTTTCTCACATTAGGTTTCCACCTTAAATCCTGGTGTTCATGTGCGTTGCTTATGTGTGATGGTTTATTTTGTTCTTACAAAACATGGTTACTATTTATCTAATAAATTATTGATGCACTGGTTGAAGACCAACATATGATGAATTAACTGAATCATAAGTTCATTGGATGTACGCTAGTTGTCTTAAGAATAGTCGCGTACACACACAGGTTCCTTTCAGTAAAGTCGCGTATAGAAATATGAATATGAAATGTAAAAGTTATTGATTTGAAAGTATTGATTCACCCTCCCCCCCACACCCACCCCCCCCCCTCCCCCCCCCCCCCACTCTCAGTATTTTTCCCAATAATTGGGATCAGAGCAGGTCCTTTGGCAGAAGCCTGATCACTTGAAGGAGATCTTTCGAGACAATGAGAAAGAAGCAAAAGAAGAAACCAACTCAAAAGAAGAAGACATCTCAAAGAGATAGTGACAATGTTAGAGACGATTGGCAGACTTAGTCACAGGTTGATGATATTAAAGCTACATTGTGTTTTATTGTGAATTTATGATGAACATATACAGGTTGTTGTTCTTGATGTTGTTGATAGATGGTTATGGTGCAGGTCATATATGGTGTATGATAGTTGTTGATAACTATCGTGTTCTTGTCTTTGGTCTCCATTATTAATGTCATATCTATCATTTAATGTAAAGGTCATGTAAAGACATATGATGTAATAATTGTCATATTTAGCCATATATGGACTATTGTGGTCAAGTCCTTTTGGACATATGATTAATTTTGAATCCCCCCTGTGTTTGGGAAGTTGATGTAATAATGATGTCAAATGTGCAAACCCACTGTGATTGGGTGATTGATGTAAGTTTTTAGTGATATGAAAAGTTCTATGATTCATAGAGTCATGTACATCCAGTAGAGATTTCAGCATGTGCTCAGGGGGAGAATGATTAGAGAATTTAGCATGTGCTCAGGGGGAGCATAGTCAATATCCAACGATTCAGATATGTAATTCTTCATTCAACATTGGTCAACCCTTTTCCCTTGATGTCAAAGGGGGAGAATTTCTTGGTGTTTGATGTATCTAACAAATTGCTACAGTTTTAGGTGATCAACACCAACATGGTTTCCGTCAAGTCCAAAGGGGGAGATTGTTGGCATTATGATGCATGTGTTGTCCTTCATGACAACTCACTTGTAATAGAACAAGTATATGGTAAATAGATGAATTCACAGGTCAGTTTGAAGGTGACAGAATGATGAAGAAGAATACCGTAATGATGGGGCATAGGTTTATAGATCAAAATCAGAAATTTGATACATGGAGATTGTTAGCATTATGAATTAGGTGTTGTCCTTGATGGCAACCTACCTGATGAGTTGTCCTTGATGACAACCTATTTGATGAATGGAAACCTATTTGATAAGTTATCTCTTGATGAAAATCTAATTGTTAAAGGTATAATTAGGATGTGTTTACAGATGTGATAGAATGCATCGCAGTTCAGAGGAATGATAAAGTTGGAAGTTCAAGAACTATATGCGGGTTCTATTAAATTATCCAAGTTGTGTATGCACATGAGTTTAGTGAAGCAAAGTAGCGTATGGATTTTACACCATGGTATTCTAAATACCATGGGTTCTTACCACAGTATTGGCCCATAGTAATGAGTGTAACAATAGATATTGATCCCGTCAAAGATTACCACTGGCACTAGTGTAGTTTTGACCCATGGTATTTTAAAAAGGCTAAACTATATAAAGAGGTGAAGATCAAAGGGATATGTGTGCAAGTGATGGAAATCTTATGAAGAGTTAGATCAAAATAAAAAATGCATGCTATGGGTTTTTGATGCTTTTATTGATCTAAACTAAGTATGAACTTGAGAGTTTGATGAAGATGAGATCCAATAGATTTGAAATAATTGTGCACTAATGAATACAATGTTGGATTAGGATCATGAGACCTAAAATGGCTTTTCATAGTATGATCTACTCATGGATTGACTAGATCTCAGTACTGACGCATGTTTTTATCTTTAAATATTATGATATGGATCTTTTTGAAGTTTTGAAGAGTTGCATAATTTTAGGTCAAAATTTGTAGATCTATACGTTGGTTGCTCTCGGGAAAAGTGCATATACATGCGAGTTAGCTTCTTCAAAGTCACGTATATAAAGTAAGGGGTTTCTGTTCATAAATGAATGATCAATCTGATCAGTGCTTCTATTTCTTTGTTGGCTATCAATGATGGCCTCATGTTGATCTGGGTTGAGTGATAAGTAGAATTGATTGAAAGATGAAGTTGAATATTGGTTATTAACTGATTGAAGAATGTTAAGATTACTTGATGATTGTGATTGAATATCAGAGATAGTTATGTGATTGGTTTAGAGGATTGCAATAGATCTGAGTATGATTCAGTGTTCTTTCCAGAAATTGCAGTGGTCAAGTTTTCAGTTTTCAGTATATTAAGATATGTACACGGGCTTCTCTACAAAAAAACGTACACGTGGGTTGCCTTAAGTGATGTAGCGTATACATTTTGGCATTTGAATGATCATGAATGCAGTTGATTCTGTTTGTTGATGTAGTATTCTAGGTTCAATTCTATGTGTTGGTTATAGTGATCTGACTGTTCCAGTTGATTGGTTGAGTTTTGATTAAGTGTCAGTTGATTGGGTTTTCTGTGAATGGTTGATTCAATTGTGTCAGAAATTGATGATTAGGTTTTAGTGAATGGTTGATTTAGTTATATCAGAAATTGATGATTGGGTTTCAGTGATAGGTTGATTCAATTGTATCGGAAATTAATGGTTGGGTTTCAGTGATTGGTTGATTTAGTTGTGTCAGAGATTGATGATTGGGTTTTAGTGATTCGTTGATTCAATTATGTCATAGATTGATGATTAGGTTTCAATAATTGGTTGATTTAGTTGTGTCATAGATTGATGACTATGTTACATTGATGAGTTACAGTTTGATTTTTTATATTGAGCTTAAGTGTGGGTAACAGGTCCAGTCTGAAAATTTGATGAAACATGGCCTACAAGTTATGATGTGTTGAAGCAGATGGATCCAGTGTGAAAATTCATGAAACATGGTCCATGGATGTTGCTCAAGGTTAGAGCCCTCAGTGAGAAAGTCGAAGCTTCCTACCAATAGTAGTTGGTGATCAGATCAGGGGGTTGGAGCTCCCTTCCAGTAGCAACTGGATAATGATTGAAGGTCATAGCCTTCTGCATGTTGATGCATGTGTACTGGTACAAGTTTATGCTAGTACAAGAACCATGGGGTAGGAGCTCCCTTCCAGTAGGATCTAGAGAACAAACGAAGGTTTTAGCCTTCAGCAGGTGGGTGCATGCATACTAGTATGAGTCTACACTAGTGAAATATTGTAAAAATATTTTTCCTTATATTAAAAAGAAGATAGAGATGACAGCAACAAGTGGTTTTTCGGCTTCCACCTTAAATATTGGTGTTCATGTGTGTTGCTTATGTGTGATGGTTTATTTTTTTCTTACATCACATCGTTATTGTTTGTATAATAAAGTACTAATTCACTAGTAGAAGACCAACATATGATGAATTAACTGAATCATAATTTCACTTGATGTATGCTAGTTGTCTTAAGAACATTCGCATACACATGTGAGTTCCTTTCAGAAAATTTTTGTATAGAAATCTGAAGATGAAATGTAAAAAGTTATTGATTTGAAAATATTGATTCACCCCCCCCCCCCCAGTATTTTTCCCAACATAATCTCTCTCTCTCTCTCCATCCATGCATTTGAAGTTAGGGTTTTTGGGTAGTTGCAGTTGCAAGAGGCTGAAATTCTAAGGAGCAGTTGCAGGATCAAAATTCTAGAACGAATTTGTAGAAGGTCAAATTTTGGGAGTTGCCTTGAAGAAGATCTTGTTATGGGATGACTTGATGCTTGGGAGGATTTTGGGATTTGGTATTTGGGTCTCGGAAGTCTCATTGTAAGAATATTATACAAAAAGAGAAGCATTATTTCTGGTTTTCACCCTTGGATGGGTTTTTCCCTAACTTGGAGCCTATATGTGGTGTACTTTGTCTTGTTGTAATCTTCATTGTTTTCGTAATTACCTGATGAACAAAGAAAAATAAGTAATAAAAGGCCACTAACATCACAATTAATTATCAGGTAAGGAAAGTCAACAATAATATGCAAAACCATTGATTTTCCAACATGGAATCAAAGCTTAGATGCAAGAAGGGGACTAAATATCACATCCTAGTTGGCATTACGGAAAGGGTTATGAAGAAGGGTTTCAAACTCCTTAGGAATCTCGATATCTCCATCAAGGATTACATCTTAAAAATCATCTACAAGCTAGCACAAGACTTGAAGGATTGAAGTCTATTTTTTGCTTTCTTTGGAACTTTCGAGGATGAAAATTTATGGGTTACTGACAGTGGTGCTTCTAAACACATGACAAGGTAATGCTTCTAACTACAGAATTTGTTAAAAGGAAACTTCTCTCATTCAATTGAACTTGGAGACAAGAAGAGCTATGATGTGAAAGGGATTGGATCTACTTCATTGGAGCTAGAATCTGGTGGATATATTCACCTCAACAACTTTCTATATGTTACAAGTTTGAATAAAAACTTACTTTTTATTTCTTGTCTAGAGGATAAGAGTGATAGAATTGCGTTTGTTGATGGAAAGGCTTTAGTTTGGGGTAAGGGTTATAGTATTGATAATGCTAGGGTGATTAGTATTTCTGAGGAGACATTATATACACTCTTTGAACCTCTATCTCAAGACCTAGTTCGCTTGGATGTGAACCCTTCCAACTATGGCATAGAAGGTATGGACACCTTCACTATAATATTTTTCCATCTCTAAATCAAATGGTCAATGGCACCTCATAATTGAAGGAAGAACATGAAGGAGACTGTAAGGGTTGTGCTCTATGAAAAAACGTAAAGAAGCCATTTGCAAGAAGTGATACTAGATCTAAGGAATTTTTGGATCTCGTACACGCTTAAGTGTGTGGTCCTATGGCAATGAATTTTATTGGTGGGCATCAATATTATGTGACCTTAATTGATGATTTTTCAAGGAAGACTTGGTTGTACCTTCTCAAGAACAAAGATGAGGTATTTGAGAAGTTTCAAAAATTCAAGAATGAAGTAGAGAATCTAACTAAAAAGAAGATCAAGATATTGAAATCTAATCATGGTGGAGAATATACCTCCAAAGAACTGATAGAATTTTGCAAGGAAGTAGGGATTAAGAGGGAGATCAATGTTCCTTATAATCCTAAACAAAATGGTGTGGCTGAAAGGAAGAATAGAACAATTGAAGAATATGTCAAGACCATGCTACATGATCAAGATATCCCTCAAAACCTATGGGGAGAATCATGTGTTATAATTGTTTACTTGTAGAACTGAAGTCCTCACGATATTCTTAACAAAATGACTTTGGAAGAAGCATTTACAGGAAAGAAGTTGAATGTGGATCATCTTTGAATATTTGGGTGTCATGTTTATATGCATATACCAAATGACAACAGGAAGAAGTTGGATCCTACCGGTATAAAGGGAATATTTGTTGGGTATAGTACTTCATCGAAATCTTACAAAATCTATATTAAGGAGGATCGTCAGATCAAGGTAAGCAGGGATGTCATCTTTGATGAAATTATAGTTTACAAGAAATTAAAGGATGTTCCAGTCAATTTTAATGAAGAAGATATGTATGAATTTAAGGATATATCAAGGGACAATGATGATTAAGATCCAATTCAAGAAGATATTTCAGGTCCGAGTGAGCTTGTGAAACAAGTGATTATTCCATAAAATCAAAAGAGGCCTGCTTGCTTGAGAACTACTCTACAAGAAGTAAAAGGACACATAGCAAAGGGGACCTTTAGGGAAAGTAAAAAGCTGAAAAGGTATTCTAGATATGTAGCATATATTACAAATCTCGTTGAAGTTGAACCTTCCTCCTATGAATATGAAACTAAACGTCAAGAGTGGACGCGATGTAGTAAGAACACTGGTCAATTATGAAGAATGATGTCTAGGAAATCGTTCCTAGGTTGAGCGACAAATTTATAGTCACTTCAAAATGGATATATAAGATAAATCATGTTGGGGATGGGAACATTGATAAGTACAAGGAAAGGTTTGTAGCAAGAGGCTTCTCACAGAAAGAAGGTATTGATTACGCAAAAACTTTTGCTCCTACTCCGAGATATAAAACAATTAGATCACTTGTTTCTTTGGCTGATACAATGGGATGGAACACCCATCAAATGGATGTTATTAGACATATTTTATAAATGGGATTGTTGATGAAGGTGTTACATTGAACAACCTCAAGGATTTGAATTAAATTAGAGGGAGGGTCATGTTTGTAGACTAAAGAAAGCTTTATATGGCTTAAAGCAAGCACCTAGAGCTTGGTATGAAAGAATGGATGCATATCTATTGAGACTTGGTTTTAATAAGAGTTTTGTAGATCCTAACCTATATATCAATGTGGTCCAAGGTGAACTAGTTATCATACTCTTGTATGTGGATTATCTACTTAATACAGGTGTAGGGCATTGAATTCAGGAATGCAAGAGGTAGTTAGCAACTGAGTTTGATATGAAGGATCTTGGGATTATGCATTATTATTTGGGACTAGAAGTTTGATAAAAGTCGAGTAAGATATATCTTGGTCAAGGGAAATATGGGATCAAGATTATTCAAAAATTCGTTATGATGGATAGCAGGCCTATGATGACTCATATGATTACTAATCTAAATAAGTTGACGAGTTCAAATTCTAGTATAGTGGATCCTAATTGCTACAGACAATTGATTGGGTCCTTAATGTACTTGGTAAACACTAAATAGGACATTTGTTTTGTAGTAAATGTCCCCAATTAATTTCAGATGGAGCCAAAACATTGATTAGATTGTAGTCAAGCACATCCTAAGATATTTGCATGGAACTATATATAACTTCCTTCGTTGTAATTGTAATGCGATTCAACTCATGGGATACACATATTCTGATTGGGGTGGCAGTGAGATAGATGGAAGAAGCACAATAGGTGGATGCTTCAGCCTAGGATCTTCCATTGTATCATCGATGAGCAGAAAGAAAGATACAGTTTCTTTGAATAGTGCTCAATTTGAATATGTTTGTTATGAAACTAGCTCACAAAAAGATAGAAAAGATAGTTGAACGCCTTAGAATTTAGCCTCTTCGAGGGGGAAACCTCCTTTACATTACACAAATGAACAATTCTT